>MU224912.1:761369-805278 GCA_018584345.1 Thuja plicata | reverse complement strand
TGTGGGTTGTGTTCTTAAAGGAGAAGTCTAAAGCCTTTGATAAATTCAAAATATTCAAAGCTAAGGTTGAGAATGAATCTGGAATAAAACTAAAATGTCTAAGATCAGATAGAGGAGGAGAATTCACATCTGACCAGTTTTATGAGTACTGTGAAGAACATGGGATCAAAAGACAGTTGAGTGCTCCTAGAACCCCTCAACAGAATGAGATTGTAGAAAGAAGGAATAGGATCATACTTGATACATCACACACTATGATGATTGAAGGAAAAGTTGCGCACACCTATTGGAGAGATGCAGTCAATACAACAGTCTATACTATCAACAGAACACAACTAAGGCAAGGCATAGATAAGACACCTTATGAACTTTGGTTTGGTAATGTACCTACAGTAAAATACTTTAGAATCTTTGGTAGCAAGTGCTACATCAAGAGAGATGATGGTCTTAGTAAGTTTGATGCTAGAAGTGATGAAGGTATTTTTCCTTGGTTACTCTACTAAAAGAAAAGCATACAAATGTTTTAATTTGAGATTAAAGAAGAAAATTGAAAGTACTCATGTAAAGATTCATGAGAAGTTCATGGTTGAAGAGAGGTACTATGAATATGCACCTATGATTGAGGATGAACCCAGACCTAGCAGTAAAGACATTGTTATTGAAGAAATGTTTGATTGCATTGATGTATCATGTAATGAATCTGAATTAAGCAAATAAGTATCACAGATTACAGATGAGGATGTCACACCAAAAGTTCTAAAATTCACATCTAGATACCATTCAAAAGATGATATCATTGGAGATTAGAGCAGTAGTGTTTTGACTAGATCTAAAGAAAAAATTTTAACAGTGGATGAAGAGGTATGTGTACTTTCATAGATTGAACCTTTAAATGTTGAAGATGCTTGCAAGGATTTTGACTGCCAGAAAGCAATGGAAGAAGAATTAGATCAAATAATCAAAAATGATACATGGGAATTGGTTACTAGACCTAGTGATAGAAATTTGATTGGAACAAAGTGGGTATTCATGAATAAGATGAATGAAGATGGTACAATGGTTAGAAACAAAGAAAGACTGGTGTGTACAGGATATGCACAGAGGGAAGGAATAGATTACACTGACACATTTGCCTCTGTGAGTAGACTAGAATCCATTAAGTTATTCTTGGCCTATGCAACATTCAAAAACTTTAAAGTATACCAAATGGATGTCAAATCAGCCTTTCAGAATGGTGACTTGAAGGAATAAGTCTACATAGAACAGCTTGAAGGATTTAATCTATCAGATAAACCAGACATGCTATGCAAATTGAAGAAAGCACTCTATGGACGTAAACAGGCCCCAAGAGCTTGGTATGAGAGACTAGATGGTTATCTTACCAAGATTGGATTCAAGAAAGGAGTAGTATATTGCAAATTATTCATAAGAGAGACACGTGATGGATTATTACTTATTGCCATATTTGTTGATGACATTATCTTTGGACGTAATGACAAGCTCCGTGCAGAATTTGCAAAAGAAATGCAGAATGAATTTGAAATGAGCATGATTGGTCCTATAAAATAATTTTTGGGATTGAATGTAAAGAAAATGGATAAAGTAATATTCATAAATCAGTCCAAATATGTGAAGGAAATATTGAAGACTTTCAAGATGGAAGACTGTAAGCCAGTATGCACTCCTATGATAATAGGAAGTAAGCTTTCTAAAGAGGATGATTCCACAGTAGTTGACAAAATATTATACAAATCTATGATTGGAAAACTTATATATCTTACTCAATCTAGACCAAACATATCTAATGCAGTTGGCATTGTTGGTAGAGTTGTAGCTAAACCCAAGCAGAATCACCTAATGGCAATAAAGAGAATATTCAGATATCTAAAGGGAACTATAGACTATGGTTTATGGTATCCTAAATCAGAGAATGTACAAATTCATGTATATATAGATCCAGATTGGGCAGGTTGTATTGATGACATGAAGAGTACTTTAGGAGGAGAAGTATTTCTTGGAGATGGGTTGGTTTCTTGGATAAGAAAGAAGAAAAATTGTATCTCTCAGTCAACAGCAGAAGCTGAATATGTTGCTGAAGCATTGAATTGTTCAACAATGGTTTAGATCAAATAGATGGTAAAAGATTTTGGTATTTAGGTTGATTATCCTATTGTTATTCACTGTGATACCACCAGCACTATCAACATGTCCAAGAACCCTGTGATGCACGCAAAGACAAAACACATTGAGATCAAATACCATTTTCTTAGAGAAAAAGTTGCAGACAAAGAAGTAAAATTGGACTATATGAGAACTAAAGAACAGTTGGAAGATATTTTCATAAAGCCTTTATCAAAAGATAATTTTGTGTATCTCAGGGAGAAGTCGGGAGTAATTCCCTCTCTTGAGTCTAATTAGATAAAGCAGAAAGTACATCAATCCATGGTGACTGATGAATGGTTGACTAGTCTATTTCTGGAGTAGTACCTATGCCTAATTGTTTGTGGTGCCATTTTCCATTGATGTCAAAGGGGGAGCATGTAGTAAGGGGGAACATATACTCTGGGGGAGTATATAATCATGTAACTTAAAAATATAGACAAAGGAGCTATAGCAGTATAGAGGAATATTTGATGAGGATATTGAGAAGATTGTAAAAAGAAAGAGGACACCATGTGCTAAAGATGTTTTTAATATCATATGTTGCCATCAATTTCAAAGGGGGAGATTGTAGGAGATTTACTTCTGGCAGCTAGTTGATTGTATGTTTGTCATTGATGACAACATATATTATACAGTACTGTTCCATATGTACTTATCAGAATGATGCTATTAAGCCTTGCACAGTTATATTCATATTTTTGAAATGCTTTGGATACTTTTTTCATACACGTAGACTTAGATATGAAGTTTCAGTTGAGTTGTGCAATTCTGTTAGTGGCAGTTATAGTTTCTGGAGTTTATCTGTACAGTATTAGCATTGGTTCTTAATTTTCACCTATCTTTAGGATACACATGTTTATATTCATGATTAGTTATGAGTTAACCATTTTTGGTTAAGAGCGCCTATCATGTTCAATCATGATCGTGTTGTTTGAGATAATTTGGTGGAGCTGACTTAGTGAAGTGTTGCATCTGTTTAGTTTGTATTGCACAGTCCTAATATTTATTGGGTACATAGTCAAGAAAATAATGATGTTGGTGAAGTGTTTCCCATAGCTGTTGTGACCTTATACTTTGAGAAAGATACTTATAGTAGTTCATTTGTTAATGCTAAGCATGAATGATAAGAAAAAGACAAAAAAAGTACAGAGTAGAATATCAATTGTGTTTCATTCATCAAGGATCTATGTGAAGGAGCAGTGGAAGCATAAAATACATTGGAACTGATCAAGATAGCAGGTCTACTCTATATTTCATTATCAAATATAGTGCATATCTATTTTACAGAAGGTTGTAACCTTCACCATTCAAGCAGTGAGCTTTTGGACAGTGAGTCCTCACCCTTAATAGGGTTATTTGTAAAAGACTCCTAATAGGATCAGACCCTTAACCAGGTCACTATACTTATTGCATTGTAAAGAACAACTCCTAATAGGGTTGCAAGATCTTCTAACAAGGATTATTATAAACAAGTATAGTTCATTGTGGGTGCTAATTCCCACCAAGGTTTTTACCATTTGGTTTCCCCATAATCAAATTGTGGTGTTGTCTATTGTGTTATCTGAATATGCATTTAGTTTATGTGAAGTGATATGTAAGCAAAGAAAAGAATTAAATTAACGGATAACTGATTCACCCCCCTTCTCAGTTATCCTTTGGGACTATTCTAAAACTTTTTAGATAAGATAATGTGTGATTCAAACTTCCTTATCCCAGAGGATGGAAAATTACTACTGTGATCCTTAAAATAGGAGTAATGAACTTTCAAGTATTTAATGTAATACTACAAATATTCAAAGAATATTGATGGATAGAAGATATGAACTAAATAGAGAAGATAGATATAGTATCTCAAAACTATAAAAAATGAAATTATGACCATAATCCAATAAGAAATAAATACCAGGGCCTTAATCATCAATGGGAATTAGAGTCACTATCATTCCAATCTTATGTTTAACCTCAAAGAAAGTTTTACAATAAAACTTATCACTTCAAAGGTGTTATGAAATGTACATGCAACCTAGAACAAATTTAGAGATATTTCAAAAGGGCATGACTTGGATTGACTTTAGTCCAGCAGAATCCATATGACACATGACGATCATTTTTTGGTGCCAAGTTAATTAAAAGAATCTGCATGTACATCGGTCGTGAATTTTCAAACTATCAACAACTCTATTTGACTATTTATTTCTCTGCGGGATAGAGATCTGTTGGCTTCGCCACCCCGCAATGGATGGAAGATCATCATTTTTTCACTCTTCCCTCACATGATAGGTAGAAAAAGGATAATTCTATGGCCACATAGTTTTAGAAGCTTTATATTGACTTCGACCTTGTGATCTTTAAAACTACACCCAAAGGAAATAAGAAGACATCAATGATAGACAAGGATAATTGTTAAAGTCATAAATTCAAATGATATAGTATTGATAAAAGACATAAGAAATATAAGTAAAAATCATAATATATAAACCAGAAGGCTACAAAAGTTAAATAAACAAATGCAAAAAGATACTTCCCTGACTGATTATGAACACAAATAAATCTCCAAATATGGGTTCCACCAGTGGCTCTTTCTAGGGATGTGTGTTTATACCTGAACACAGCAAGATCCAAGCTATCTATGGAAAAGTAGACCATTAGAAAACATGAGCTTGATTCCTTATTTCATCCAATTCTGCAAGCTCTTGAAATCTGTCTTCCATGAAATCCACTTTTTCCCATTGCTCATTATTTACAAAATTGTATACTGGCAATAAATTATTTAGTGGTAAGTGAGCCTTCTTTCTGTAGACAAGTTTATATGGGGCATATCTAGTATACTTTTTAATTGTAATTCTCTCTGCCCAAAGTGCAAGTGGTAATTTTGAATCCCATGTATTTTGTTGTTATCCAACATCCTTTTGATAATATTTATTATATTTTTGTTGCTAGATTATGCTTGGCCATTTCCTTGAGGGTGATAAGGGGATGAAAAAGAAATATTTATTCCATATTTCTCATGAAATTCAATGAATTCTTTAGATATGAAACACATAGAATTATCACAAAAAATCTTCTGAGGAACACCAAATCTTGTCAATATATTTTCAGTCAGGAATTTGATTACTACTTTACTAGTAGCTTGTCTAGTTGGTATGGCTTCCATGCACTTAGTGAAGTAATTAGTGGCTACCAAAATACATTTATGCCCACCACTAGATGTATCCGTGATTTCACTTATGAATTTTATTCCCCACATTTGGAATGGCTCTTCAGTAGACATAGGATTGAGAGGTAATGCAGCATTATATTTGAGTTTTCCTGAAAACTTTTGACATGCTTCACATCTCTGAACATTTTCATGGTAGTCTTTAAATATGCAAGGCCAGTAATATCCTACATTCAATATCTTATGTGCAGTGGTTTTTGTTGAAAAGTGTCCCCCACATGTTCCATCATGTAGATCTTTGAGCACCCTTTTAGCTTGGTATGTATCTAAACATAAAAGAAGTGTCCCATCCATGTTTTTCTAGTACAATTCTACTTTCATTAAGATGTATTTAGATGCATGTAATTTTACTGTCATCTTTTGAATATATGTAAGGTTTTCAGGATATTTCATGTGTTTCAAAAAAAATATTGTGTTAGTGTCCCAAGAGCATCTTTCAATACTTCTCTGAGTTTCACTTAGATCAATCTGATTTACTTGTAATGCATCCATATTTGATTCTTCCATCAACCTTGCTAATCCTTTTCCTCTAATAATATTAGTGATTTGGATCTCTATATCAAATTCTTGAATTTGATTTGCCCATCTACATCTTCTCCCAGCGACTTCTTATTGTTTGAATATATCCTTTATTTCTACATTAGGAACATAGGATATCACTTTTGATCCTACCAAATAACGCCTGAAGGACTTATTACTTTTACAAGTGCATAATTTTTTTTCTCATTAATATCATAATTTAACTTGGAGGCTTGAAGGGTTTTACTGAAGAATGCTATTGGTTGTTCATACCCTTCATTATGATTTTGTAGTAAGACAACAACAATGGTGTGATATGATGCAAAGGAAAATAATTGAAATGCCTTAGTATAATCTGGGGACTTGAGGACAAGAGTTTCCTTAATTTCTTTTTTAATCTTTACAAATGCCTCCAAAGCTTCATTTTTCCACTTCATGTCTGCATTTTTTTCAACATCATAGAAATTGATTTAATTATTTCTGAAAAGTTTGGGACAAATCTCCTTACAAAGTTTATTTGTCCAAATAAGGATTGGATCTTTTTAACACTCTTAGGAACCTCAATTTTATCTATTGCTGCAATCCTCTATGGGTCTATTCTCACCCCATCCTTGGATACTATATGCCCTAATAATTTTCCTCCAGTTACTACAAAATGGCATTTATTTGGGTTCAGAGATATCCCATATTCAAGGGCTCTTTGAAAAATATTCTCCAAGTGTTCACAGTGATCTTCTTCCCTTTTGGAGTAAGAATTTAGTTCATCCTTATACACCACCATAATTACATCAATGAAATCCTCAAATTCCATATACATTCCTCTTTGAAAGGTAGCTCCTACATTAGTGAGTCCAAAAGGCATTATAGCATATACATAAGTACCACAAGGTGTAGTAAATGGTGTCTTGTATTGTTCCTCTTCTTTTTCCTTCACCTGGTTATACCATGAGAACCCATCCATCATTGATAATAATTCATTCCATGTGACCTTTTGTAATAATGCTTCCATGTTAGGAAATATTTAATTGTCCTTTAATGATGATATGTTTAGATTCCTGAAATCTAAACAAAGTCTAATATCACCATTCTTCTTTCTGAAAGTGAACAAATTTTAAACCCATGTTGAGTTTATAATTGGTTTTATTATACCATCATCCCTCATCTTTATTAGCTCATCTTTCATCTTGGGAGCTAGAGTAGGGTTTAAAGGTCTTTGCCTTTGTCTGAATGGTTTGGCATTAAGCTTCAAAGGTATCTCATGTTGAAAAAGGTCCTCTCGGTAAGCTTTAAGGTCATCATAGGACCAAGAAAAAACATGCCTATATTTTCCCAATAATATGATGATATATGTTCTTATCTTGGGGGTTAGTCTCTTACCCACAAATAATTTTTTTGGAGTCTCTGGTGCAAGAGCACCTAGGTAGGGCTAGAATGTAACCTAGGGCTTCTAAGTTTTTTGGCCTTTACTAGTCCTAGCCACACCACTAGTGAAATAATAGGACTAGGAGGGTACTAGGATTTTTGGAGTTAGATGAGGAGGTGTAGTTAGGTCTTTAGTTATGTTATTTCTTATAATGTCCAAAGTTGCTATTTCATTCCAAATTGCCAATATTGGGGCAATAGTGAGAATGATCGATACAGGGGTAAAATTGGAAAGGTAATGGCTTATAAGGCATATTTTATGTTTAATTGGCTAAGTTCTTGAGGTGTTTATTCATGTTTTATGCAAGAAGCACAAAAGTTGCAAAAGTTGTCAATGTTGTCATTGACAACATTGAAAACATTTCTTGCAATAATGTCTTTTAGGGAATTGGAGAGTTCTAACTATCTAAAAATTTTGGGTTAGGACCATGGACACCTATATATGACCTCCCTCAACCTTGTGAATAGATTGGTTGATTTTGATAAGCTATTGTACGGAATGTGTTATCAATGAAACAATTACAGTTCTTGTATTTATGAGAATTTTGTATTTTCATGGATTAGATTGCCTACTATAACTCTTGATTATGTTAGGGTAGTATGTTTTAAGATTATTTGTTGTGGTATATTTCTATTTGGTGTTTTTGTAAATTGTTTTTGTTTCTAACTAGTCGTTAGTCTGAACCAAGCCACTTCTGGAAATGGGGTCATAAGTACTCTTCCCATGGTGGAGTTTGCACGGGCTTTTGGGATTAAGAAGATGACTCCATGTAAATATTGTATAGTTAAGGAGGGGCCCTGGGAAGCAAGGGATCTATTTTTAATGTGATTCCCTAAGTGAGCCAGAGATGCATGGCTAGGGATCATAGGATGTTGCAGAGCTAGTTGGTGGGATTGAAAGAATTGATTGCTTCAATCAAGGATTTTAGAGAGGTATTAGGGTGTATGGAGGAGTCCCGAATCTAAGGAGAATATTGGGTGAGGTGTTTTGAATGGTAAGAAACAAAATCTTTGTGTAGATAGTGTAAATGCTTGAAAACCTTGATTTTTAGGCATGATTATAGGAGCCACTATACAGAAAACTTTAGGAATTAAGACCTATAAAATATTTAGGGTCTTGATAAAGGGTATCATAATCCATTATTATTTTCCCAACTTGTTAAGGAGTTTTGCAAGTTATTTGGGAAAAACTGCCTGATTAGGCTAATGCTTATAGCCCTATTTTGGGTGAATTTGTCTTGGTTCTTGGTACTCATTTAGGGTTCCATGGTAAAGGGTGTTTTTGGAAATTGGATTGGATATGATTAATAATATATTTGACTACATCTCCATATGGAAGAGTAACTATGCAATTGGTTAAGTTCTTGAGGTGTTTATTAATTTTTTATGCAAGAAGCACAAAAGTTGCAAAAGTTGCCAATGTTGTCATTGACAACATTGACAACATTTATTGCAATAATGTATTTTAGGTCATTGGAGTGTTCTAAATGTCTGAAAATATTGGGTTAGGACCATGGACACCTATATAAGACCTCCCTTGACCTTTTGAACATATTTTGATAAGCTAATTTACGGACTGTGTTATCGATGAAACAGTTACAGTTCTTATATTTCTGACCATTTTGTATTTTCATGGATTAGATTGCCTACTGTAACTCTTGATTATGTTAGGTTAGTATGTTTTAATATTATGTGTGGTGGTATATTTCTATTTGGTGTTGATTTAGTTATTTTTGTAAATTCTTTTTGTTTCCAACTAGTCGCTGGTCTGAAACAAGCCACTTCTAGAAATAGTGTCATAAGTCCTCTTCCCACCATGGAGTTTGCACTGGCCTTTGGGATTAGGGAGATGAATCCATGGAAGAAAGGGAGCTATTTTTAATGTGATTCCCTAGGCAAGACAGGGATGCATGGCTAGGGATCACAGGAAGTTGCAAAGCTAGTTGGTAGGATTGAAAGGATTTATTGCTTCAATTAGGGATTAGCAAAAATGTTAGTAGCGATTATTTGCCAATTGGTGAATGTCGCATGTTGACGTGCGGGGAATTGGAAATTTTTTTTCATATATTATGTTGACCCTATCACCCAAAAATTATTAATATTGGGACCAATGCCCATCGCCCATCACTTTATTTAATTTTCTACTTTTCTTACACATCATCGCCAAAGGAATCTAATTTTTGGTCCCCGTAAATTTTAAAAAGTTTCCTATAATCTATATGCAACCCAAATGGATGACCTATATTCACCAATAGTTATATACATTTATATTTATAGGCTGCCCCAAATTTGCCTGGCATTTTTTGGATGTGTGTCTCAACCCGACCCAAATTCATGAACTTTATTAATCATACCTTCATATTGGACAACCCATAATTGCCTCACGAATAACAAAAGACATGTTAAAAGGGCTTCACCAAATTTTTATACCTTGACCTAATACCTCCTACTGAAATTTCCAAATAAGGATAGTATAAAAACATTTGATTGATATAAATGTTTCAAATTGTTGAGTACAACTGCATACTGCATTGGCGAGTAGCGACTGCAATTTAATTTGAGGAAAAGTTAAGTGATACTTATTCTGCGACTTTGTAATTTTGAGTTCATTATTATTTAGTGGTAACCAGTTAGAAAACACTGGTGACCAGGGAGACCTCAAACATGATTTTAGGGCCAATAAATCAAGAATCATATTTATATATATTGTAGTCTAATGTCACTTCTTCAACAATTTAACATTTTTTTTTTGCAGTGGAAGTTGTTGGAGAATGGAGATGTCGAACAAAAATAAGGGTAATGCTCCTGCAAGTGGGGAAAGCCAAGAGAGGCCAAAAAAATGTAGAACCTTATCATCATACTTTGGTCATGGTGTTGGAAATTTTTCTATCAAAAATTGGGAAGGTGCTTCATCACAAGTAGATTTTGAAGATTCACAACCTAAAACTACACGACATATTGAAGAAGTAGGAAAACCTAATATCTCAGATCATGATGAACTTGAAGAGGATTTTCAGTTAAATACCCAGAGTAGCCATAATGATATAATCAACTATTGGAGATTTTCCTTTGTGCAAATAGTTGACTGTATGTTTGTCATTGATGAAAACATATAGTATACAACAGTGTACTATATTCACTTTTCCGTATCGTTATGCTGAGGCCTTGCATGGTTTTTTTCATTCTTTAGACATAGCTATGATACCATGCTAATACACGTAGATTCATATGTTTAGTAACAATTGAGTTATGTTTACTTTGTTTACCAGCCATAGTTTCAAAAGATTATTTTCAGAAATCCGATAGTAATTTTATTAATTATTTAGTCATGCCTATCTATGGGATATGTGTGTTTAGATTAATGTTTAGTTATGATTCAAAGATAAATATCCAAAGGTGATAACCTTGTTTCATTCGAAGCATGACGTTTGGGTAATTTTGGTGGAGCTGACTATGTGAAGCAATGCATATATTCATTTTGAGTTGTGCTATTCTAATTATGTTTTGTGCTTAGTATAGCCAACTAGAGAAGAATTCAAGGGACTCCTACAGTCAACATGATCATATCTTGTGGAGAAGATACATATAGAATTTCATTTTAAGGTCACTAAGTGTGAATGAGAAGAAAAGAGATAGAAAAAGAACAGAACAAAATGTTGATTGTTTTGGGACAGTAAAGCCATTTCATTCATCAGTTAAAGATCTATGTGAATAAATAGAGAGTGTATACAATTCATTGTAACTGATCAAGACTACAGGTCTACTACAATAGTTCATCATCAAATATAGTGCATATCTATTTTATTGAAGGTTGCAGATGTCATCATTTTAGCAATGTGCTTTTGGACAGTGAATCCTCACCCCTAACAGGGTTATTTGTAAAAGACTCGTAAAAGGGTCTGACCCTTAACCAGGTCACTGTACTTATTGCATTGTAAGGATCAACTCCTAATAGGGTTGTCAGATCTTCTAATGGGGATTATTATACTCAAGTACAATTCTTTGTGGGTGCTAATTCCCACCGGGGTTTTTACCTATTTTGGTTTCCCCGTAGCCAAAATTGTGGTGTTCTATTTTGTGTTATCTTATTGTGTATATGCTTAATGATATTTTGTACTTGATTGAGAAAAAGAACTAAACTAGCTGATAACTGATTCACCAGCCCTCTCAGTTATCCCTTGGGACTATTTCAACAATTGGTAATAGAGCCAAGTGCCTTGGAGAGAAAGCCTAACATCTTAAGGTAGATCAAATGGCGTACTTCAGGAAAGAGATTCCTAAGTTTGATGGAGAGAATTATCTTGACTGGAAGAACAAAATGATAACACATCTTCTATGCATTGGTTTTGAGATCTATGAGATTGCTACTCATGCAATTGATGTTCCCACCTTGAAAGACCTTGCATAAGAAGACTCCACTAATAAACAAAAGGAATTATTTACCAAAAACGCAATTGTCAAAGAAGTGTTAATCAGTGCCTTATTTGACAATGAATTTTTTGAGATCAAGAAGGCAGACAAAGCATATTCAATATTGAAATACCTAGAAGAAATATTTGAAGGAGACATCCAAGCCAAGAATGCACGTAGAAAGATATGGAAGAAAATATACAACAATTTAGAGATGCTACCTAAAGAAAACATCAGAGCTTACAATTAGAGGATTAATGAAGCAGTCTCAGGAATCAGGAACAATGGTGGAGAAATTTTAGAGGAAGATATAATGGAAAAACTAATGATTACATTGACAACAGATTATGAAAGCAAGATAAAAATCTTGGATGAAACCATGAAATTCTCAAAGAGCTTCAAAAGAGAAACCTTGATCAACAAAATATCAGCTTTTGAGATATCAAGATTGAAGACAGAACCTAAAATTGAAACGAATTTCAAAGCCTTAGTCCATGGTAACAAATCCTTGAGCATCTCTAGTAATAATGAGAAAGAAGAAGTTGATACAGAACTAGAAGATATCATTTCTATGATTTCTAAAAAGGAAAGGAAAGGAAAAAGAAAATATGAAGGATAACTACCATTCAAATGTTTTTCGTGCAACAAAGTTGGCCATTTTGCATCCAAGTGTCTGACAAGAGTCAAGAAGTACAGATCAGATTACAAACCCAAATATACTAAGGAATGCTATGATGCTAAAGATGGTGTGACTAATGATGAAATTGGATTCATTGCAATCAAAGATAATGAAAAAAATGATTGATGAAATAGAAAGTGTAGGTAAAAGGAAAGCACAAGAATTGGCTTTAGTTTCACAAGCACACATCAGAACAGACTGGATCATAGACAATGGTTGTTCACATCACATGATAGGAGACAAAGATAGATTTGTACATCTATACAAGTACAAAGGTGGCAGGGTCAAATTTGGAGATAAAACTCCCAAACCTATCATAGGCAGAGGATCTATCACCTTAGATGGAAAGAACAAGACAAATGATGTTCTATATGTCGATGGCTTACATCATAACTTACTAAGTTTTGGACAGTTGGTTGATAAAGGATATCAGTTGGAATTCAAAAACAATAGGTACATCATTAATAACAAAGAAGGTGACATGATTGCATTAGGTTCAAAGACCAAAGGTAATGTTTTTCAGCTTAACTCCAAAGTAAGTTGTTTTGTTGCAAAAGTGGATGACAGTTGGTTATGGCACAAAAGTCTTTGTCATATCAATTTTGACAACATAGTGAAGATAAGTAATATAAAGGCAATAAGAGACCTTCCTAGTATTGCAAGACCAGTTGATACTATGTGCAGGGAATGTGTGATGGGATAACATGTGAGGACCTCATTCAGAAGCAAATAGAACTCTTCAAAGAAAAAATTAGATCTAATACATATAGACTTATGTGGACCTACTCAAACAAGATCATATTAATATGAAAGGTATTTTATTTTGTTTGTTGATGATTTCTCCAGAATGATGTGGGTTGCGTTCTTGAAAGACAAATCTGAAGCTTTTGAGAAGTTAAAAATATTCAAAGCTAAAGTTGAAAATGAATCTAGATTAAAGATAAAATGTCTGAGATCTAATAGAGGAGAATAATTCACCTCTGACAATTTTCTTGAGTACTATGAATAACATGGGATCAAAAGACAACTAAGTGCACCCAGAACCCCTCAAAAAAATGGAATTGCAGAAAGGAGAAATAGGATAATACTTGAAACAATGTGCACTATCATGATTGAAGGAAAAGTTTTACACACCTATTGGAGAGATACAGTCAATACAATAGTCTATACTATCAATAGAATTCAACTAAGACCAGGCGCAGACAAAACACCTTATGAACTTTGGTTTGGTAATGTACCTATAGTAAAATACTTCAGAATCTTTGGAAGCAAGTGCTACATCAAAAGAGATGATGGTGTTGGTAAATTTGATGCTAGAAGCGATGAAGGTATTTTTCTTGGTTACTCTACTAAGAGAAAATATTACAAATTTTTTAATTTAAGGTTGAAGAAAATCATTGAAAGTGCACATGTGAAGATTGATGAGAAGTTCATGATTCAAGAGAGATACTATGAATATGCACCTATGATTGAAGATGAACCTAGACCTATTAATAAAGAAATAGTTATTGAAGAAATTTTTGACTGTATTGATGTGTCATGCAATAACCATGAACCAAGTCAAGAAGAATCACAGATTATAGATGAGAGTGTCACACCTAAAATCTCAAAATACACATCTAGATACCACTCCAAAGAAGATATCATTGGAGATCATAGTAGTAAATTTTTGACAAGATCCAGAGAAAAAGGTTCAACCATTGATGAGGAGGTATGTTTACTTTCATAGATTGAACCCTTAAGTGTTGAAGATGCATGTAATGCTTCAGATTGGCAAAGTGCAATGCAAGAAGAATTAGATAAAATAATTAAGAATGACACATGGGAATCGGTCCCTAGACCTTGTGACAAGAACGTGATTGGAACTAAGTGGATATTCAGAAAAAAAAATGAATGAAGATGGGACATTGATAAGAAACAAAGAAAGATTGGTATGTAAAGGATATGCACAGAGAGAAGGAATTGACTATTCTGATACATTTTCCACTATGAGCAGACTGGAAACTATAAATTTATTTTTAGCTTATGCAACATTCAAGAACTTCAAAGTATATCAAATGGATTTTAAGTTAGCATTTCTGAATGGTGACTTGAAGGAAGAAGTTTACATAGAGCAGCCTGAAGGATTCAAACTTTCAGACAAACTAGACATGGTATGCAGACTAAAGAAAGCCCTCTATGGACTCAAAAGGACCCCAAGAGCATGGTATGAGAGACTTGATGGCTACTTAAAAAAGATTGGATTCAAAAAGGGAGCAGAAGATTGCAACTTATTCATCAGAGAGACACCTGAAGGACTATTACTTGTTGCTATCTTTTTTGATGACATTATTTTTGGAGGTAATGACAAGCTTAGTGGAGAATTTTCCAAAGAGATGCAAAGTGAATTTGAAATGAGCATGATTGGACCTACAAAATACTTTTTGGGATTAAATATAAAGCAGATAGGCAGAGGAATATTCATAAATCAGTCTAAATATGTGAAGGATGTTAATCCCTAAGCTTTTTTGATGATTAGTGACCCACACTTAGTCATTTACTTAGGCAGTTTTAGTTGGTTAATCACTGTGGCTGAGATAAACATTCAAGGCTGAGAAACACTACCGAGGAAGTTTTAGGTTGCTGAGTTACATCATGCCGAGCCAAGTAGAATATTAAGTGCTGAGCGTTAGACATGTTTGGTGTCGAGCAGAATAGTTTTTGCATACGTGTCAGGATTAATTCAAACTTTGATGTAAACAGTTTAGGCTGACTTGTATGAGATTTGGGCTGACATTTGTACGCATTTAATATTTGTCTACTGAGTTAATTTCACATTAAATTTTTTTATACTATGCATGGCATGGATCCAATTAGGAAATCAGTATGCATTGGAGGCATAAACAATAGATCTTGATCATTGATCTAGATCTCGCTACCAGATCTGAAAAGATATAATAAGATTTCTTCTAAAACTAAAAGAGAGAGAAAAGTGAGAGAAATAAATATACAGAGAAGGGTTGTGTGTTCAAGAGAGATGAACAGTAAGTCATTTTGAGAAGAAGCCTAGATCAATCAAAATGATAGAGTAGAGTAAAGACATATCAGATTGAGAGATCATAGAAGGTATTGGATAGAGCAGATCTGTCATCAACATCTGAGTGCATAATGAAGGATCACTACTTGGAACATTCTAACAGGTGTATCAGGAGAAATCTCTTAACAAAGTGGTTCTATCAAACCATTTCAAATATCTTAGTTGAGTGCTTACTTTACTGTAACTTGAAATCCTTTAACAAGGTAGATTGTAATGATCTTTAGTTCTTAACAAAATAGACCTTTAACTAGGTAGATTACATGTTGAAATCAAACTCTTGTAGCCCTAACAAGCACACTTTATTGCTATAGTAGTGAAGATTTTGTGGGTGTCATCCCCACCTAAGTTTTACCTATTTGGGTTTTTGGGTTACCAGATTTTGTGTTATGAGTTATACATTTCATGATATTGATGCTATCTAATGTTAGGTTAAATTTATATATGTATAAATGTGAATCAATTTGTTTTAAGTGCTTAAGTTTTAAGATGTGGTTCACCCCCCTCCCTCTCAGTATCTTTCTCTCCCATTATTGTACTTCCAACAATTGGTATTAGAGCTCAGTTCACCTACAAAAGATTTTAATCAGCTTGTGAGTATAGATCTTGAGATGGAGGTTTACAAGTTCGGAAAAGTCATTGAGAATCAAAAGATTGAGATTCAGCTAGCCTTACATCAGCTTGAGATAGCAAGACAAGAATTGAAGAAATTATTAATAGCTAGGAAAGATTTGGCCAAAAAAATGAATGATACTCATTACCAGGAAGATGACACTGCAAATCTATTTTAGAATGGAGATTCTACTGAGAGCGA
The DNA here is from genome assembly GCA_018584345.1 of Thuja plicata. Classification (NCBI taxonomy): domain Eukaryota; kingdom Viridiplantae; phylum Streptophyta; class Pinopsida; order Cupressales; family Cupressaceae; genus Thuja; species Thuja plicata. The sequence goes on along the minus strand of MU224912.1, from coordinate 788,981 downwards.
TGTAGCAATTGTAGATCTATAGGAATAGAACAATGCACTATGTGAAGAAGTTAGAAATTTTAAAAGAGAATAAGAAATGAAGACAATAATACTAGGTGAAGTAGTGGAACAAAAGAAGAAAGTTGAAGATGACAAAGCTATGGCAGAAGAAGACAAAAGAGTGATAACTGTTAGACTTGATAAAAGGAAACATGATGTAAAGATGATGAGAATCAATCAGGTTGACATGGAAAATTAACTACTACTTGCAAATCATGAGATTAGTAGGAAAGATATGGAAATGATAAATCTGAGATCTAAGAGCAATCAATTGAAAGATGATCTGAGATCTGAGAAGGAACTGAATGAAAGGTTGAACAAACCTAATGAAGCTTTGACTCATTTTGAGAATCCGATGCAAGCATCAAGAAGGTCAAAGGATTCTTCTGGATTAGGTCACACTGAACCAAAGACATCTGCAAAGAAAGGAGAATGATCTAAGAATGGTGAAAGGAAGAATGCAAAGACAAAGCACAAAAAGCCTATTTTCCACCACTGTGGAAAACCAGGTCGTACAGAAAAAATTTTCCGAAGCAAGAAAGGTAAGTCCAATCCTAAACCTAAGTTCAATGGTTACTGATTTAATTGCAAGAAATTTGGACATAAAGCACTTAAATGTTGGGCTGAAGTAAGTGATGCACCCCCCAAACCAAGATTTAATGGTTATTAATACAAGTGTCAGAAACATGGTCATAAGGCACAAGACTGTAGTTCCAATGCTAAATATAAATGGACATCAAAGACACAAACAAAAGCATCTAAGAAAGGAAACACTTACAATTGGGATTATAATACAAAACAGATTTGTCATTACTGTGAAGAATATGGACATGCACCTGAAGATTTCTTAAAGACACATGCTAGAGGGAAATCTAAGAGTTGGATGAGTGGAAGCTTAGTCTTTTTTATCTATTTGAAGATAGGTCACACTAAAAGAGAGTGTAGGACAAGAGTTCCTACTCCTACTATTGAAGAAATAAGAGCACAAATGAACCAGACATGGGTAAGGAAAATAGAGCCGAGTAGCAGTGAATCTACTAAAGCCAAGGTCACCCAATCTAATGGATCAGGTGATCACACCATTTCCAACTAAGCAATAGAGGTATGTAAGGAACTGCATTTAAATTTCAAATCTTACATAAATTCCTAATATGTAAATGTGCCAAAGTCCATATCTGCATATGTTAAGATGCACCAGGACATGTTTGTGACAAGTGTCAAGAAGAGTTATCTACACTATAAGTGTCAAATTGGTTGGCTGAGTAAGTTGTGATGGTCGAGTGTGGTAAGCTGAGTGGTATGCAAGTTGTGTTACTCGGCCAATGACAGCTAGCTTGCACTAACCTAATGGGAAAAATATTTAATCCTTACCTATCTTGACCTTTCAAGTCTATATAAGGATGAACGGTCTATTATTCACTTTTACCTTGCGATTTTCAACATTCACAGAGTGATCGAAGAAGTTGCAGAATTTGATCTTAGCAAATTTTGTTTTGATAATTTTGTCAACGTGCTGTCGGCAACCCTAAGTTGAACAGTGCGAAGTGATTTCTTGCCGAGGTACCCTATTCTTCATTCTCGAACCCTAACTTCACGAGATTATGGCTGCAAGTTCTTCTGCACTAGTCAAAGGAATGGATGAGGATCTAAGTCAAATTAAGTTAGAAGGAGCGATGCGTGTGAACCACCAAACTTTTGAGCCATTCCTGAAAGTGCAATTTTTCTTCATCTGAATGGAGCTCTCTCATTGATCCCACCAAAGGTACTTATGGTTCACAATGTTAGATCATACTACATGGTTAAAATTGGCAAAGTGGGTGATAGAGAATTGAGAAAATCCTATGAAAATTTATGTGAAAATGGAATTATCAAAGATGAATTCAAACATTTAGCTAACAAAGGGTTAACTCGTGCCCTAGATTTTCTGACAGAATTCAAGGATGAATGGATTAAGGTTGTCCTAAGCTGAGTTCACAATATGCATATGTGGATGGACAATGGACTAGTAAAGATCACAAAATATATTATTCATAGAGTTACTAGGTATCCTATTATCAGTGGTAAATGAACTATGAGAGATCAAAGTAAAGAAGAGATAGTAGCTAACACTGGAGCTGTTTGGAACAACAGAGGTATGACTATCTCTACAATTATAGATTTAGAACTTGAATTTGGAGTGAGAGTGATTGCTCACAAGTTCTATTAGTCAAGATGATTGGATAGTGTTCCTTGTACAGCCGTGGACTAGGCATGGAAGATAGTAAAAAAAATCACACCTACGACCTTGCTGAGCTACAGTTGACACAACTAGCCGAGAACTTAATATCAATCAGCAAAACCAAAAGCTCATCATGTAAGTTTGGCTCTTTGCTAGTGTTTATATTCTTCTATGTACAGAATTCATTTCCTACACTAGGAAATATTGTCTAGAAGAAGGACAGACCCATCATTTTACATATTAGTGAATGTATTCAACAATTAGGCAACAATTTCAATAGTATTATGGGAAATTATTTTGTGGAATTCAAAAAGAGAATGAGGTTGAGGACTAGAATTCCAAATTCACTTGTGGAGAAGCACTATGAAGAGATATGTTTCTTAGTAGATATAGATTACACCTATATTTAGGCTATGAAACCTAGGGTATCATGGCTGGAGCCATTTCCCTATGAATTTAATATTGATGAAGCATCAACAACTATCACAGAACTCCTAGCAGAGGAGATTGATACTAAAGCTAAAAGATTCAGAAATTATGATGAAGCAAAGGCAAAGATTTCAATGAATCTTAAGGCAGGAACCACGGAAAGAAAGAGGAAAAAGATTGCGAAAAATCTAAAAAAGATGGTTGGCTTGCCGAGTGATGAAGAGATAGAGGATGCACCTCTAGAAATTTCTACTGGACAAGGAGAAGATGTATCTGAGGAACAAGGAGTAGAAGTCAGTGAATCTGAAGAAGAGATTACTATCAAGGAAAAAGGGAAGAGGCCAGCAGTAGAAAAGGTAACAAAGCCAAGTAAAGAAAAGCCTAGAGTTACCCCTCCCATTGCAAATTGTCCAAGGACAAGGGCATTTGTTGCCACATCACTAGTAGAGAAAACAAAAGTCTATGCAAAGAAGATTGCAGAAAGTAGTTCTGGATCGAAAACAAAATTTGCAACAAAGGCTATGCCAAGCCTACAAGTTAAGAAACCAAGAAGGAAATTGCATTTGGATCTAGAAAGTGACAATGACAAGACCAAAACTGATGAACCCATCAACATACCAAAAACATCATTCAAGAGACCTATAGATATTAATGAGGTGTGTGAAAACTTGAGAAATTCTCCAGGGTTATCTAGTTTTATGTTTATCAAGTATGAAACATTGAAGGTAGAAGATAAAAATAAGGTTCAGGAAGCTCTCCTAGACATGATGTGTAATTTTAAGTTAACACCTATAGAATTAGGAAACAATGTGATGAGTGAGTTGTATGAATTTCTATCTGGCAAGTGGGAATTTGCACTCACAACTGAGAGACAAATAAGAGAAGGAAATTTAGCTCAAGTCATTCCCGAGCTAACCAAGAAACAAAGAGAAAAATTTGTTGAAGAGCATAAGCATAAATTCATACCAAAACAAAGAGGTTATGCTATTTTGAAAAATCATATTGAAGGGATAGTACAGTAGAGTACTAGGGTTTGGAAGGAAATTTTTGGATTGATTGCTCCAAAAGAAAAGAGAACTGATGAAGGAACATCTAAGCCAAAGGCTAAAGAAACTAAATCCACCCCTGTACCACATAAATCAATAGTTCACATTTCTACTAAGCCTGAGAAGAATAGAAAATAAACACAAGTACAAATAGAGATAGTTAACATTGTTAATCTGAATATTGACAGTCCAAGTGATATGACAATTGATGACTCTAGCAATCTGGATGCCAAGGGTTAGGATGAGCCGAGGGACTCAACTATTGAATCACCTATTAAGGAAAATGAGGCTGAAGAAGAGAAGAGTATAGAGGAAGAAGAAGATAGAACTCAAAAGGAATCTAAGGATAAGGATGCTCAAGAAGAAGTAGAAAAGGAGAAAACAATTGAAAAAGAGGGAATTGTACAACATTCACTTATTTTAGAGGTTGTAAAATCAGTTCTAGATAGTAGTGAGGAGATAAGAGATATTAAAAATGAGCCTAAAGAACAAGAGGAAATGCAAGTGTTGGTTGATCTACCACATTCTGCATCATCAACTCCCACTGGAACTAAGATAGGAAGCATGCATGATCAGTAGGAAATTTTAACTAAACTAAAAGATGCAATGGTGGCAACTACTGAATTTGCAAAAGGGTGTTGTAGAAACAAAGCCGAGTAGTAGTTCACCTGAATTCAAGAGGAGGAAAGTTATGAGGAAGAAGTCTCTGATTCTAGATGTCACATTAGATGAATTTATTGTGATTCCACCATGGGATCCAAATGTTTTGTCTTATGAACAGATTGAGACTCTTCAGGAGCTACTTAAGAGGAAGAAACAACAGGAGGAAGTGAAAAGGGAGCAAAAGAAAAAGAAAGTGTTACATGACATCAAAGACATATTTGTAAAGGCTTTTGACATGAATGATGAGAACCCTCAAGCCCCTATTCTTGAAAAGTTAGTTCATATTGTGCATAAGGTAAATGATGACAATATTGAAGCCAATGAGAAACTGTTGCAATGGTCCTAGAGGAAATTCGAGAACAAGGTACTAGCACAAGTCTCAGGAGAGATTGCAATAAAACAGGTTGAACTTTCTTCTCTGGTAAAATTTTTAGAAGGAGTTGCAACAAATGTTTATTCTTTGTATAAGAGGTTATCTAATGTTGAATTATTCACAAAGGATAATCTACAGGCTTTAGAGAAATTGCAACTAGACCTAAAGTCAATTGGAAGTTCACTGAGTATGGATGGTAGCACTAGCTCCTTACATTTTAATAGATTGACTTATGCACAAAGGAGGATAGCCAAGCTCATGGCTGAAGATGGTCAGATTAAGACCAAATTGATTACTATTCAGAGAAGTCTGATACATCATCTCGAGGTCATTCAAAAAAAAATTTCATCTGCAAATGAATTGATTAAGAGAGATTCTCATCTCTCAATTGCAGAAAGTTTAGTCAGTCTAGCTATTGAGCTGGAAGTGAAAATAGAGGTTATGAATTTTGTCAAGGACAATTGGGACTTTGCATTTGAGTCTACCTTATAACTTCATAAACAGTTTTTGGACAAGTATCACTTGACCCCACCAACAATCAGTGACAAAAACAAGGAGGAATCTGACAGGACTAACAAGGATACAACATAAGGAGATCAATATAGGTATCCATGTAAATATTTTTTTAAAGGCATGTATACTATGTAAATTTTTGTATGTAGTATGATGTACATTCCTAGTGGGAGTATAGTATGTACTTAGGCAACATTTTGGCTAGAATGAATTGTAATGATAAGTGTGTTTTTTCCACTAATATCAGAGGGGGAGATTGTTAATCCCTAAGCTTTATTGATGATTAGTGACCCACACTTAGTCATTTACTTAGGTAGTTTTGGTTGGTTAATCACTATGGCCAAACTAAACATTCAAGGCTGAGCAACACTACCGAGCAAGTTTTAGGTTTTTGAGTTACATCATGCCGAGTCGAGTTGAATATTAAGTGTCGAGCAGCAGAGATGTTTGGTGCTGAGTAGAATAGTTTTTGCATACATGTCAGGATTAATTCAAACTTTGATGTAAATGATTTAGGCAGACATGTATGAGATTTGGGCCAACATTTGTACTCATTTAATATTTGTCTACTGAGTTAATTTCACATTTAATTATTTTAAACAATGCATGGCATGGAGCCAATCAGGAAATCAATATGCATTGGAGGCATAAACAATAGATCTTCATCATTGATCTAGATCTCGCTGCCAGATCCAAAAAGATATAATAAGATTGCTTCTAACCCTAAAAGAGAGAGAAGTGTGAGAGAAAGAGATATACAAAGAAGGGTTGTGTGTTCATGACGATGAACAGTAAGTCATTTTGAGAAGAAGCCTAGATCAAGAAGAATGTCAGAGCAGTGATAAGAAGAATAAAGACATAACAGATTGAGAGATCACATAAGGTATTGGATAGAGTAGATCCATCATTAGCATCTAAGTGCATAATGAATGATCACTAATTGGAACATTCTAACAGGTGTATCAAGTGAAATCTCTTAACAGAGTGGTTCTAGTAGACCGTTTCAAATCTCTTAGCCGAGTGCTTACTTTACTATAAGTTGAAATCCTTTAACAAGGTAGATTGTAATGATCTTTAGTTCTTAACAGAACAGACCTTTAACCAGGTAGATTGCATGTTGTAATCAAACTCTTGTAGCCCTAACATGCACACTTTATTGCTGCAGTAGTGAAGATTTTGTGGGTGTCATCCCCACCCCAATTTTACCTATTTAAGTTTCTGGGTTACGAAATTTTGTGTTATGAGTTATACATTTCATCATATTGATTCTATCTGATGTTAGGTTAAATTCATATATGTATGAATTTGAATCAATTTTTTTTAAGTGGTTAAGTTTTAAGATCTGATTCACCCCCGCCCTCAGTATCTTGCTCTCCCATTCTTGTACTTCCAACAAAGGAGATATTGAAGATGTTCAAAATGGAATATTGCAAGCCAGTAAGCACTCCTATGATAACAGGAAGCAAGATTTCTAAAAATGATGACTCCACAGTAGTTGACAAAACACTTTACAAATCCATGATTGAAAAACTCATATATCTCACTCAATCTAGACCAAATATATCTAATGCAGTTGGGATTATTGGGAGATTTGCAGCTGAACCTAAGTAGAATCACCTAATGGAAATAAAAATAATATTCAAGTACTTAAAGGGAACTATAGACTATGGTTTATGGTATCCTAATTCAGAAAATGTAGAACTTCATGTATACACAGATGAAGATTGGTAAAGTTGCATCAATGATAGAAAGAGTACCTCAGGAGGAGCAGTATTTCTTGGAGAGAGGTTGGTTACTTGGACAAACAAGAAGAAGAATTGTATTTCTCAGTCAACAGCAGAAGTTGAGTATGTAGCAGCCGCATTGAATTGTTCAACAATGGTTTGGATCAAACAAATGATTAAAGACTTTGGACTTCAGATTGATTATCCCATTGTCATCCATTGTTGCAACACCAGCACCATTAATATGTCAAAGAACCTTGTGATGCACGTAAAAACAAAACACATAGAAATAAAATATCATTTTCTAAGAGAAAAAGTTGCAGAAAGAGAAGTGAAGCTAGATTATGTGTGCACCAAAGATCAGTTGGAAGACATATTCATGAAACCATTATATAAATATACTTTTGAGTATCTCAGGAAGAAGCTGGGAGTAATTCCCTTTCTTGAGTCTGATTAGAACTCACAGTAAATGCATCAATCCTTGTTAACTGATGAATAGTTGACTTCTCTACTTCTGGAGTAGTACCTGTGGTTATTTGTATTTGGCATCCTTTTCCATTGATGTTAAAGGGGGAGTATATAGCAAGGGGAGCATATAATCTGGGGGAGTATATAGTCACGAAAATAAAAACACAGTCAGAGGAGATGCAATAGTGAAGAGGAACCTTTGATGAGGATATTGAGAAGATTGTAAATACAAAGAAGACACTTTTGGATTGACGGTGTTTTTAAACATATGTTGCCATCAATGTCAAAGGGGGAGATTGTTGGAGATTTGCCTTTGTGCAAATAGTTGACTGTATGTTTTTCATTGATGACAACATATAGTATACAATAGTGTATTGTATTCAGTTTTCTGTATGGTTATGTTGAGGCCTTGCATGGTTGTTTTCATGTTTCAAACATAGCTATGATACCATGTTAATACACGCAGATTCAAATGTTTAGTAATAGTTGAGTTATGTTTACTTTGTTTACCAGCCACAGTTTTAGAAGATTGTTTGCAGAAAGTCGACAATAATTTTATTGATTATTCAGTTGCACCTATCTATGGGATATGCATGTTTAGATTAATGTTTAGTTATGCATCAAAGATAATTATCGAAAGGAACTAATCATGTTTCACCCAAAGCATGATGTTTGGGTAATTTTGGTGGAGCCGACTATTTGAAGCAATGCGTCTATTCATTTTGAGTTGCATGGTTATAATTATGTTGTGTGCTTAGTATAGCCGACTAAAGAAGCATTCAAGAAAGATACTTATAGAATTTCATTTTGAGATCACTAAGTGTGAATGAGAAGAAAAGAGATAGAAAAAGAACATAATAGAATGCTGATTGTTTTGGGATAGTAAAGCCATTTCATTCATCAGTTAAAGATCTATGTGAAGAAATAGAGAGTGTACAATTCATTAGAACTGATCAAGACCGCAGGTCTACTACAACACTTCATCATCAGATATAGTGTATATCTATTTTACTAAAGGTTGCATCCTTTATCATTTTAGCAGTGTTCTTTTGCACAGTGAGTCCTCACTCCTAACATGGTTATTTATAAAAGACTCCTAACATGGTGTGACCCTTAACTAGGTCACTGTACTTATTGCATTATAAGGATCAACTCCTAACATGGTTGTCAGATCTTCTAACAGGGATTATTATACTCAAGTACAGTTCTTTGTGTGTGCTAATTCCCACCAGGGTTTTTACCTATTTTTATTTCCCTGTAACCAAAATTGTGGTGTTATATTTTGCGTTATCTTATTGTGTATATGCTTAATGATATTTCATACTTGATTAAGAAAAATAATTAAACTAGCTGATAACTGATTCACCCCATCCCCTCTCAGTTATCCCTTGAGACTATTTCAACATCGACTTGGATGAGACTGAGAATGTCAGAGATGATGATGGTGTAGGGAAAAAGAAAAGAAAAAAAAACAATTCAAAAAATGATCAGAAGTGCGAGTTGTTGTGGAATTTTCAAATAGAATGGGTGTCAAAGTATCCATTCATTGAACTAGTGAAAAATCCAATTGAAGGTCTTCCTTCGGTAGAATGCAGATGTAAGATTTGCACCATGATAAATAGGAAGGAAAAGAGGTTGCAGTTAAAAATTGACACCATAGAGAAGCATATGGGTAAATTTTCCGAAAAGAAAACCATAGATGGAGTTGAAAAATTAGTGATAAGATGGAAAACAAAGGATCAATGTATGCATGTTAGGAATGCATAATTATATGAATTTCAACTGAATATACAGATGAATCCTGCTTAAGTTAAAGGCTCTATTGAAGCTTGTTTTGGAAAAGCATTGGAAGTAGAACTAATGGGAAAAGTTGTTTAGTTAAGTGTTGTTTTTAATATTTTGAGAAGAGGGCATCCTATGAAAGACTACCCATCATTGAGTGCTTTATTACACTTTTTGAAAGTTCCTAACCCATCATTGAATGCTTTATTACACTTTTTGAAAGTTCCTAACTATCCTAAAAGTCTCTGGTCAATAAATAGTGGATGGGAATGGGAAAATTGTCTTTCCGATGTTGAAAAAGAGGATCTAAATGCAAAAATTAAAGAGTCAAATTTTATTGCAATCTCTTTAGACAAGGTTACAACAGTAGATAATAGTTCATGGGTATGCATGCATGTTTATACTGTACACTATTTTGTCCACCAACCTCATCTACTAACTATTGGAAAGTTGAATACCAGAGAGTATATAGCTTATTTTGTGTTGTCATTATGGAAACAAAGTCATATGAAGTTTTGACAGTAAACTATGAAGTGAAAATTGACTAAGTGTAGAAGACAAAATAGAACAGTGACTTACAGTTGATCAAGGCATCAACGCACATGCATACAACAATATCAGGATATGCGCATTCATAATTAATCTCTATGGTATGTTATTATGCTTACCCTATACACACATGGTACGGAATGACAGTACAGACAAGTTACAGAAAGAACAAGTACAGTAGTAGTTCAGATTACAGAGTATGAAGTTGACTTCATGATTTTGATTAGCGTATAATCTTGTTATGTAAAGGCTAAGTGCCTATTCTAATAAGTTTTTAGTCATGTATTAAAAATTTTTGTAAACACGCTTAAGCCAATTTGTTTGGAAGCATTGTGAATATTGATTTTGGGCCGACTAAGGCCTTGTTTATAGTCGCGTCTACTCAAGCTTAAAGATATATATATTTAATACAAAGATATATTACAAAAGTCATCAAAATAGTTAGAGAAGATGTATAGTAGAGCAGTATGAAGATATTAGTATGAGATAGAGCACTTAAAGAGGTTAAGAGCATAAGTGTGTAACTGGAGCTTATCAGACATCTATGTCACATACAATAGTTCACTTTTGGATATAGTGCATATCTATTCTTAGGAGGTTGTAGCCTTCTTTCTCTTTGAACAGTGAGCTCTTGAAAAGTGAGTCCTCACCCCTAACAGGGTTGTTTGTAGAAGACTCCTAATAGGTTCAGACCCTTAACCAAGTCATTTTACTCGCATTATAAAGACTGCTTCTAACAGGGCAAAGGAACTTTAACAGGTTCATTATACTAGTACAATATTTGTGGGTACTAATTCCCACTGGGGTTTTCCTCTAATCAAGGTTTCCCCGTAATCATATCAAGTGTTATGTGGTATTGTGTTAAGCTTCATTGGATGTATATTTTATTTATGTTTAAGTTTCTGAATTTGAATAATTAGCTAAACACTGATTCACCCCCCCTCTCAGTGTTTCCAACAATTGGTATCAGAGCCTGGTCCTCAAAGAGAAAAGTTTAACCACTTGAGGAGATCATGGATTCAGTAGAAGTCAAACATTAGAAAAAGAATCTTGAAGAATCCCTTGAATATCTAGATAGATCTGAGAAAGAAAATAAAGAACTTTAACAAAAAATTGATGTCTCACAAATGCTTATCAAGAAGCTAAGGAATGATCTAAAAGATTGCTGCACCAATTATTTGAAACTGAATGAAGATAACATGTCTCTGAAAGATAAGATAGAATAATTGAATGATCATTTAACTGATAGCTTAATAGCTATTGAAGAGAAGAACAAAGAAAACAAATAGTTGGATGAAGAACTCATGCAAGCCAATATGAAAATCTTGGAATTGGAAAATATCAAGAACAAAATTGGATCTGAATTATCAGGAGAAAAAGACAAGATTGATAGACTACACACAATCTCTTATCTGATTCAATCACAGATCTATGCAAAAAATCTAAAAGGTGACACCACTGGTATGGGATACAGTTTAGCTCAAATTTAGATCAAGTCATTACAAGAAAGAAAGAAAGCTCTAACAGAATCTTCAGAAGAAAACAAAACTAAAAATCATGAAGAGACTAAAATAGAATCACCAAAAGATAAGAACAAGGAATTCAACCATACTTTCTATGCCTATAAAAAGCATGTAGACTTGGAAAGAGATTGTAAGAATTTAAAACCCTTCAATGGTTACTGTTACTCCTGTAATAAGTTTTTTCATAGGGCTATTCAATGCGGAACAAATCAAAGAAATCAGCCACAGCTAAACCAAAGGAATCAAACTCAATTCAATCAGAGAAATCAACCTCAAAGAAACCTATAGAACATTACATGTCAGATATGTAACTAAAATGGACACACATCCAAGAAATGCAGCATGATGAATAACAACACTAGACCTCCTATCATCTGTCACTCATGTGGAAAAGATGGAAATATCTCAAGGTTTTGAAGATAAAGAACAAAAGGACAAGAGAATCCCAAGAAGTCTTTGTTTGAAGAATCAGGAGAAGTCAAGTTTATGGAAAGCTAACTAAGATAAAATATGGGTTAAAGTAAAGAAGGATAATGAAGAGAACAAGGTAGCAGATGGATCCTTAGTAGATGCACCTTCTACTTCTGAATAGTTGACCCTCATGGTCTTAGGGGGAGCTATTCTAGCTCTAAACTTCTGCGTGGGTGGTATACTCACCTCTGAGTACGCGTCTATGGATTTATGCATGTAATCATGAATTAAGGTTGTATGCATTCGCACATTGCCTTTACTTTCTTTAGAACAAAGTTTGAAATTCTCTCTGTAAACCACTTTACGACAATGAGCATTAAATGCAATTGATCTTTATATAAATTGGAAAAAGATCTTAAAAACCTCACTTTGCATTTGAGATTGAAGCATTCAGTAAGCAGATAGGAATCCAGCATCAAAGGACTACATCTTTAAGGATTAGTTGGTTTATGAATAGATTACATTTGGAACAAAACCCTAGCAGTCGCATCATTTTAGAATCATTGTGAAACCCTACTTAACCTAGTTGCAAGTAATTATGGTAACCCCTATTATATTCGACATTGCTGAGAGGAAGAGATTTGTTTTTAAGAAGCATCCCTTCAAGTCCATACTGGATGATGTTGAAGGAGCATTCTCTAGGACTCCGCTAGGAGTCGTACATGTAGAAGAAATCCGCGCATATGTTTATTGCAAGAAGAAAATAATTGGAGACAACAACATTGCATCTCTCATGGGTTCTATGATGAAACAAGATTATACATTCAAGGATGAATACACGCATCTCACTGATAACCCTATCTTTGAGTATTCCAATGCACATGAGTTCTATGAGCTAGAATGGGTGAAGATATTATTGAGCAGGATACATGATGATCTATACTAGATAGGTGAGGTTCCTATCTACATTACTGTAGATCTAATTCATGAGATAGCTAAACTTCCCAAGACTGGACCAGTTCTTCCAACTGGTAAAGATGTTAAGAAACAAGTTGAGAAAGCATGCTTATCTAGGAGTGATAGGTGTTGTATGACAGTTGATCCCATCAAGGAAGATGACATAAAGCTAGTTACCATGATACTAGGTTACAAAATTTCAGCACGCAAGCAGACTAAACAATGTATCTATAGCTACTGTCTTAGCAACAATAAAAATGGTGAATGATAATACTCAGTACAATCTATGTGAGATATTGTGCACTCAATTTATTGACAACATTCAAGCTATTAAGCATGACAAGAGAAACATATTCAAGTTTGGCTCACTGATCATATATCTCTACTTCCACATAGTAGGAAAGGTTGCAAATCTCTACCTAGACAAAAGAAAACCCACTATGTCACAGATTTCAATAAAAGCCACATCAGAGAGTAGTGTGAAGGATTCTATGGACATGGACATCAAGAAATTCAAGATCAAGATGCAGAAGAGGTTCATGATACCTGAGAAAATAGTTGAGAAGTACAAAGATGCCATATGCTTCATGGTGGAGACTGACTGTACTTTCATGGAGGTAGTTGAGCCTAGGACAAAATGGATTCACCCTCTTGGTTATGAAGTTGAAGAACATGTTTTGGAAGTTTATGCACAAGTCCTCTTATCTGTGCCCAAGGATCCCAATGAACCTAGATGGGGCACTTACAAAGAAAAGACAAATGAAGTTGATACTATCTTATACAATGCTGAGAACAAAAAGAAGGCATCTAGGATTACCTCAAATATCCTAAAAGTTCATGGTGTTACACAAGAAGATCTTGACAGAGCTAGAGAAGCTAAGATAGCCAAAGAACTTGAGAAGAATCCCACAGAAGTAAAAATAGAAAAGACCGATGATATGTGCAATAAGAGGAAGAAGAAATCAAATGAAGATACATCTATGCCATCAACCACCATTGATCTGGATGCATCTCCACCATCAGTACCTAGCAAGAAGTCTAGAGGAAGGAAGCAAGCACCCACCAGTCATCCATCCTCAAGAACTATAAGGAGCAAGGTAAAGAGCACACAAGCTCCTCCTGAGGTAGGTTTCAGATCTTGTCTTAATGTATTAAGGAACAAAATGTCAATGAAGGGAGACTAGAGTCTCTCAAGAATGTATATGAAAAATATCAAGAGATAGACAAATCAGAGATCCATTATATGATCATCTCTCACATGATTAAGTTCAAAAGGACTGTATTGGAACTCAAGACTGTCATACTAGACAAGGTATGGAACATACTTGATATGTTAAAGAGGCAAGCAATTGAAGAGGATATGAGGATAAGAGAAGAAACATTGGATAGTCTTCTCCCGGTGTGCTTGCATGATGAGAAAGTCATTTTGTTGGATTTAGTAAAGCCACACCTAAGAACCAAAAAAAGAATTCTTCATATCATGAACAAGGAGTATGATCTATTCGGTGAAGAGACTCATAAAGAATTTGAGTGGGTATTTCCAGATAGACATTATGTATCCATCAATGACACCTATAGCTAAGGCAACTCCAATTCCTCTTAAACAGGTTGCAGAACCAATAATTCAGAATGCACCTAAGATAGGTCCATAAGTTTCAACACCCTCAGTCTCAATAACCTCTGATACAACAAAAGATTTAGGGGATGCTATAGTGATTCAGGATATCAAGATATATATGATTGCTTCTGATAATGATATGGATAAAGTTGAAAAAAGCATTTGTAAACTCAGTAGAGACAGAGAAGGCATGCACTAATGTTACATCTTTGCAACAAGATAAAGTTCCCTCTATAGATTCAATAGATTTGAACAAAGAGGAAGATAATAAAAACAATGAGACACCAGTCATGGAGATCCCAGTTAAAAGTGAATGCATGGATACTAGTTAGAATACCATATTCACACCATCCATTCAACCATCTACCTCATTGTTGTCAAGTTTAACTCCTGACTCACCAAGTCTGGATGCATGGGGAGAAGAGAATTTAATTAAGATCAGTGTCCTAGCCATGGAAAAAGCCAAAGAGAAATAGGTTATGAGAAAATGTCTCTTCTTGGAATCAGTAAACATCTTGAATGACCTAGTACCTATGGACAAGAAAGTAGTAAAAATTTAGTCAGTTGATGATGTAGACAGTATACTAACAAGCTTCAAAGAACATTTTATGAGCTTAGTAGACTCAGCTACTAGAATTGAAGAAGATGAGTACAAAAGGAAAGGTTGATTGAACTAGTAAAGAATTTTTCCTTAGATTTAAAGTCATTGGAGATTGGTCAGTCTATGTTGAAAGAGTTGGTAGCTAAAGGCAGAAATGTAATAGCCAACTACATGGACAGGGTGAAATTCACCTCTAAGCATATCAAGAAGATAGAGGGGGCAGATATATTGGTTGACAGTATTAGGAAATCAATCAAGACATCCACACAAGACATGAACATCTACAATAGTATCTATCAAGGTCAGCTTGAAAAGATTGAAAAGGAAAAATTCAAGATTAACAAGATAAGAATCAGACAGACCCAACTGAGAAATGAACTAGCACTCTCCTTTTTAGTTCTAGATGAGAACATCAAATAGATTGATGCCACTATTGTCACATATGATCAAGGTCCCTGCATGGACCTGATAAAAATGGAGAAGCTCACTTGTGCTCTATGCGCCCATATCAAGATAGTTGATGCAATGAAGGCATTCTGGCAGCAAGAGATAAATAATCTTCAGGTTGTATATCTAGATGTATATATGGAGTAAGTCTCTAGAAACTTACAATTTTGACACCTTTGTCATTAATTTCAAAGGGGGAGTAATATACAACGAATATGTGTATATGGGGAGTAGTATATATTATAAAGTATAATGATATATAGTTTTTGTGTTAGTCAATTTTGAGTAACTTGGCCACATTCATTTGTTTCCATTAATGAAAAAGGGGGAGATTGTTGGAAAGTTGACTCCCAGAGAGTATATGGCTTATTTTGTGTTTTCATTATAGAAACAAAGTCATACAAAGTTTTGATAGTAAACTATGAAGTGAAAATTGACTAAGTGTAGAAGACAGAACAAAACAATGACTTACAGTCGATTAGGGCATCAGGGCACGTGCATACGACCACATCAGGATATGCACGTTCAAACTTAAGCTCTATGGTATTTTATTATGCTTACCCTATACACGCATGGTATGTAATGATAGTACAGAAAAGTTACAGAAAGAACAAGTACACTAGCAGTTTAGAATATAGAGTATTAAGCTGACTTCATGATTTTGATTAGCGTATAATCTTCTATTATGTAAAGGCTAAGTGCCTATTGTAATAAGTTTGTAATCATATATTAAAAATTGTTGTAAAAATACTTAAGCCAATTTTTTTGGAAGCATTGTGAATATTGTTTTTGGGCTGACTAAGGTCTTGTTTATAGTCGCATCTATTTAGACATAAAGATATATATATATATATATATATATATATATATATATATATATGTAATACAAAGATATATTTTGAAAGTCATCGAAATAGTCAGAGAAGCTGTATAGCAAAGCAGTATGAAGATATCAGTATGAGATAGAGCCCTTAAAGAGGTTAAGAGCATAAGCGTGTAACTGGAATTGATCAGACATCTATGTCGCATACAACAGTTCACTTTTGGATATAGTGCATATCTAGTCTCAGGAGGTTGTAGCCTTCTTTCTCTTTGAGCAGTGAGCTCTTGGATAGTGAGTCCTCACCCCTAATAGGGTTGTTTGTAAAATAATCCTAATACGGTCAGACCCTTAACTAGGTCATTGTACTCACATTGTAAAGACTACTTCTAACAGGGCAAAGGAACTTTAACAGGTTCATTATACTAGTACAATATTTGTGGGTACTAATTCCCACTGGGGTTTTCCTCTAATCAAGGTTTCCCCATAATCATATCAAGTGTTATGTGTTCTTGTGTTAAGCTTCATTGGATGTATATTTGATTTATGTTTAAGTTTCTGAATTTGAATAATTAGCTAAACACTGGTTCACCCCTCCCCCCTCTCAGTGTTTCCAACACTAACTATTGCTAAAATGAAGGATAATGTGACAACTAAAAATCTATTTGAACTAGTAAAGAGATCTCTAATTGAATATGGAGGTATAAATGACATGATAATTGCCAATAAGTTGGCTTGTGTTGTAGCACATGGAGCTTTAGTAATGCAAGGCCATAGGGGCGGTCTTTGCACAAAGATACAATCTTCTTGTGCCCCCTACATAACTCCCATTCTCTGCATGGCCCACATAATGAATCTAGCTTTTGGAGTTGTTAGCAATCATGGTCAAGTACAAAATATTGAAGTTTTAATTAAGGAGCTCTACCAATACTTCTGTCATAGTCTGAAATGATTGAGGGAATTTCAACACTTTGCTGAAGGACTAACAGACAGGAAAAATCTTATGAAGGATAATGATACTAGATGGATATCTTTGGATGGACCAGCACATCGAATGTTTTTAGAATATCAATCGTTGCTTGGTCTAATGAACTCAAGACATGAAGAAGTAGGGCTACCCAAATTTCTTGAGCTGCTACGAAGGTTAACTAATGTAGAGACACTCTTAACGTTAGTAGATATTCTCCCCTTATTGGAGGAAATGAGAAATATAATGAAAAAGGCCAAGCAAAGAGCAATGTATATTGCAGAATATGTTCTACTTCATAAATTGACATGCATAATGCTAGATAATCTCTATTGATCATTTGATGATGTAAAATTTGCCAGCTGGCTTAAAATCATAGATTTGGACAATCCTGACAACTTTTTAAAGATCGGTGTAAATGGAGAGTTATGTGCAGAAGTATGCGGAGTATAGATACCAATGTACTACCATGCCAGGGTCGAGTCCAAGGAACCAAGAAGAAAGAATAGGAAGCGAGTATCAAGTGTTAAAAGGGAAGACTTTACCAAGATCATTGAGTCTGTAAATTCTTCTGTGAAGCGCATTGCCTATGATCTTTCCTTAGAGATTAGATTAAGATTCCCTCTATTCAAACTAATTGAATCATTTTCTATTGTGTTTCCTCGATATTGGAGTATGAACAATTCAAAGGATTATCAAAATAATCTACTAACTTTGATAGATCATTTTTGCAAAACCATAGAGTTAAATGGAGTAACTCTAAATGGAATTTTAGATGAATCTCATTTGAGAGAACAATCGGGCCATTTTTCATAGAAAATGAGGGAAAAATATAATATTATGGAGAACCCCCATGAAGATGGATCAGCAACAAGGCTCTGGAAATATCTAGCTGAGAAAGAAATGTTGATTGATTCAATATCAGAATTTTTCAAGCTTGCTGATTTATGTCTGACCATGATATTGGGGTCGGTGGAGGATGAGAGATTTTTTAGTGCTTTGGGGTTCCTAAAGTCAAAGCTAAGAAACAAAATAGACAAGAATTTGGAAAATTTCTTGAGGCTCTATACTTCCAGGTATGAAGTTCATACTTTTCCTTTCGACAAGGCACTGAAATTATGGAGGAATAAATGTCAGAGAAGAGGGCTAGGAAACATTTCAAACCACAGTGGGAGTGCCAGAGATAATGATGTGACTATCATTGACTCATGTACTGGTACTAGTAATGCTAGTGTTGAACTTGAGTTAAGCAGAGGTATGCAGAGTGCAGAAAACATATCAAAGAACAAAGGAGGCTATGAAGTTGATGGTGATGAATCTGAGGATCCTGATAATGAGATGATGTGGAAACTTGAACCTTTGCATAAGTAGCAGGTCCTAGGTATATATTAAATTTTTTTATATAGTCTACTATCATTTTTTGTATCTCATCATCATTCATCAATCATGCATAATATCATATTCCAATGTCAAAATTCAAAAACATGAATGTAGTTGATAATCTCAAGAATTCTACAATTAATAATGGTTTTCTTTTGCATTATTTATCTCATATGGTACAATTCTTAAAGATTTTTTATTTTTTTTTAAACATAGCAATTCATATGATACAATTCTTAGAAATAGAGATTCTCATAAATTTATTTATAAATATGACACAATGTAACAATTCATTCGTTAATAGTAGTGAGAAGTAGAACACAACTCTGTGTGATTCTATTTGCAAAAGTGAATTGACAATGAATTATGACTCAAGAATCAATACCCAATTTCAATTTCATTACCCCTAGAAAATGACCCTAAATTCCCTTTTATAGAAACAAAGGAGAAACAATAGCTTCAAGACAATTTTCCTAATGTGAAGTCTCAAAATCAAAATCAGTAAGAGTCAAGACCAGTACACCATCTCTACAACTATACATTTCTACACTTGACAGGCCAGTTTAGTAAATTAGCAATAGCATTATAGCATCTGCTACATTGATCCTATTAAAAAAACAAAATTAAAACTTGTTACTTTTAACTCAATTCAAGCCAATAGATAAATAATATAGATATGATTGAAACTGAAAGTACTTTCACATACTATTTTTGATTAGATGATTCTACCAATTTGTTTAATAAGCTCCATTCTACATCACTTGGAAGGTTAATATTTTTCAAGTTATAGTAGATGACCTATAACCTCATCATCCATTCATACTTGTTAGACTGACTTGAAAGCAATGATCCTTCCAATACTGCATTCAAATTTGTCAATGGTTTGATGCAGTTTGCAATGTCGTCATGAGTTGTGTCCTGAGGAAGCTTGCCTAAATATGTTCTCATTGTCTCCTCCAACCTTTTTTTGTAAGCTTCTCTTCCAAAAAAATTCGTTAATAATTTACTAGGAACAGGGTTCGAGAAACCATGACCTATCATTTCAATTGTTGTTTCATTCATCTTGGCGAGCTTTATCTCAAATAAGGCAAGAGTTTCCTCTACTTCCTTTAGTTTTTGAAATTTTTGTAAGACAGAGGTTGATTTTATTGATGCAAGAGTGTGGTCATGAATTCCCTTTCTTGCCAAATGCCTGTCACTAGTTGTGTTGATTTTATTCAAAATCTGTTTTGCAGTTTTATCTCTTTGACAAAAAATTTTGTTATTGTCAATGTGCTCTTTGAGCTTCCCAAAAACATCTCTACGACTTTCATTCAATTCAAACCAATCAAAAACCCTATCACTAGTCACCTTTATTTTCCCCCAAAGGTATATTTTTATTTTCTTGACTATATTTTTCATTTGGTCATTCAAGCTATTTTCGTAAGTTTTAATTGTCTTTTTTTCCTTCATTAGGTCTTCTCTCAATTCTAACAACTGGTGTTCACACTGTTTTTTTATTTTCTCTACTTCCTCTTCCCACTGGTTTTCTTTCTCTTCCTACTATTTTTCTTTTACCCTCTCATCCTCCAATTCTTTCTTTAATTTATTGTTTACTTGTGCTGCACTCTCCACGCTTTTGTATAAATTTACTGAAGAGGCTTTTTCATCCTCTAGATTTTTATTTCTCTCTTCCAATTTTTCCCTCACAAATTTCAGTTCTGCCTCCATATGTACTTGCTAAACAATTGCTTCTTTAGAGGATGCATTTTTTTATCATTTTCTCTAATTATTTGCACTTGTTATCTACTCCTTTCTCCTTTGCCTTTTCATTTTCTAGGTCTGCCTATAACTTTTCTATTTTGTCCTGAAGCTTTCCATTCTCTCTCTCCAACTTCATCACTAAACTGTAGACAACTTGGTTGGTCATTTTTGACACATTTATCTTCTCCACATTTTTAATTTTTGATAAATCCATTTGGAGGGTGCTAACTTGAAATTCAGATGGATCTATCTAACTCTCTGGTGGATTGTTATCTCTAGCTGGGGGCATAACAACCATGAACTCCATCATTTCATTCTTTGGGTCATATGTGGGAAATAACCTATTCGATGCATGTTCTGCATCACGAGATGTAGCAACTGCATCCCTCTTAAATGTCTTATTATTTTTTCTATTCCTATTTTTTGTTTGTTCAAAGTTTGTTACAAAATCATTGTAACAAAAATCATGGTTTTCTGACTCAATTGAATGTTTGAAAGGTGAAATAGAACTTGCATCTATGTACAAGCTTCCACCTATGGTTCTAATAATTGCACCATGAGGATTATTAGCAGTAACACCCTGACCCATTACAAGTGGAGTCTTTGGATTGTTCGGAGGGTTTTGTCCTCAAGGTGTGGAAATTTTTGGACTCACAGTCACAGACATTATTGGCATTGTTGTCATAACTTTTTGCTTCTTACACTGCCTTGATCTCTACGATACGCTAATTTCATGTCTAGTTGTAATGTCCTTTTTGGACCATTATTACTATACATGCCATCCCCACCAATGGTAGTGGCACTTGATTTAGATTGAATCTGGGTGCTTGGAAAAGGTGGAACTGGATTTGAAGGTGGAACAAATGAAGGTGCAAGGGTATGAGACTGAGTAGTACCTTTTTCTCATGAGCTTCCAATTACTGGTCCACTACCACATTTTGGTGGAGCAGGTGTGGTAATTGGATACCAATTCCCTTCTCCTATGGGATCCAAACCACCCCTACCTAGAAAAACCATTTTTTATACCATCTCTATCCCTTTGCCATATTTTTCTTTTGTGGACGCACTGACTCCAGTAGCAATTGTCATAGAATCCTGCCCATCAAAATTAGTATCTTGATCATCATAATCACTAGGATGTGCTTGACTAGGATGCTCCGCATTCTAAAAATCACTAAATATTTCATCCTCATCTGGATCATAAAGATCTGCAAAGGTCGTTGGCTTGCCGAGATTCTTCCTCAATTCCCAAAAATCTTTAATTTTCATTGCAGTCCAATTATCATCTTTACAGTGAAGCGTTATTTTGTTTGATATAGCTTTTGTAGATGGTTGAGCAGCTTGCTGGTAGAAATTGTCGATGTCTTTTGGTGAACTTTTACTTTCTGCTTGTGCAATGCAATAATTTGTGATGACAATTCCTGTATTGAAATATTATTTTCAGCGGCATATTTCTCCATCTCTTTTTTGATCTCGTCCCAGGACTCCATGTTTTTAAATTTTTCTATCAGTGACATACTTTCATGTTGACATTTGGTTGTGAAGCTCCCATTCTCTGTAAGCTTCTATCCAACTATGTTTAATGGATCATACTACCAGTGACTGTCAATAGAAAAGCAAAAAATTGAAAAAAAGCCTCTGCCACTTTGAATCCTCTTCTCTCAAATATGAACCCTCCGAATGAGAAAGGCAAGGAAGAAAATATCATTTTCTTTTGCTGACCATTAACGAGTGCATATGTGCTCTCCATCTTCCAAACATATTCCAATGCAAATACCCTCTCTATAACATGCATTGGAATTTTGTAGGGTTCTACCACTAAACCGTAAAACCTTAACACAGTGTAGTCTTCCATGAAGTACTAGTCAGCCAATTGTATTTGACTTCCTAGTTGAATGAAATCTCTACAAGACATAAGCAATCTAGGAAACATAGTGCCTATAATTTTATGATACATAGGTGCAAAAAATAAGTCTACAAAATTTTTATAGTTTCTTTTGTTATCACTCATCCTTATCTGAGGTGTCCATTCATATAGTGCATTTTGGACCTGACTTTGAAGCTTGTTTGTCTGAAATATTGCGCAATGCTTTTCTAAAAGAAGATAGAACAAGTATGTTGTGAACCTAAATGTATTTTGTGAACCTCTTTTAATCATTAGAAATTGTTCTTACATGAAATGAACAATGTGCTCAATAAAATTATATTCTACTCATTCTTTTTCACAATGAATATGAAAAATCATTTCAATAATGTTGGCACCCACTTCTTTGTTACTATCCAATCCCAAACAAAATGATAGCAAGGAAATACTATCCTGAACCCATTGCACAAAAATATCATAATCATAAGGAGGCCTATGATCTAGATCCAGACTAGAACTACTTGTTATTCCTCTGATATATGAATCTTTCTTTTTTGCATCTATTTTTTCATAAGTCTCTGCCAGCTTTCCCAGTTAATGTGCACGTTTGATTTTTGTGCTTCAAACCCTAGGTCCAACAGACTAGTAGATTCAGTCTCTGTTATCGAAAAAATTTCCTCCTGAGTATTTTTATTGGAAATTGCTTTTCTATTTTGATCATAATTTTGGGTGCAAAGCATGAAAATTTATCGACAAGGGAATACTTGAGGTAACGCCATGCGTGCTGACCCAACAACCCACAGTGAAATTTTAATTGTCTTTGCCTTTAACGTGTTGTTAAATGGAAATTTTTTTGAATCCTTCATTGGATATTTCCACTTATTTTCAAGTGAAAATCTAATTTCCATGATTCCCCTATTTCCATGGATAACAAGATCAAAAATATCATGGAATTAATAAGTGAAACCTAGTGTTTTATCCATTTTGTGGAAGTCCATTATCTTTGTTTCCTTTCTTTGCCCTTTACTCATACTCTTCATATCTATTTTTCCCATCGTGGAGCATGGTATACTAGTGACAGCTTCAATTTACAGGCATCTTTGAAAATTCAACACTAATTCTATGACTACAATCTAAACAGTAAACCTCTAGATTTGAAAAATTTAAAGGGTGGGACATGGGTGTTCAGGATTTTACCTAGAAATTCAATTTGTGTAGACTATGAGTGGGAAGAGAGCTGAGAGACTCTATTGCATTCCTCAATCCTCAACCTAGAAGTCGTAACCCCTTTCTGAATCTCTAATACAGTATACTATAATACTAGTAAGAACTAAAAATATAAAAAATTAGGTTAGAATTATACAATAATGACTAGTACTTAATCGTCAGTCGTGACTTGTCACTCGTGTTAAATTTTATTGCTTCTCCAGATATCTGAGGTCACTCGAACACATGTCACTTAATTGTTTGGTCTGCGGTCAAATTGAGCTTGTTACTTATTAAATGTTAAGTTACTCTTTTACTCCAATTATGATTTTAATTAAACTTAGCTTAGTGTACACATGTCATAATTGTGGAATAGGTTTGTAAAAATGGTGTTTCTTTTCCCTTTCGGCCTGAAATACACCGCATGTCATTGATCTATGCTCATCCAATGGTCGTTGGTTTCTTTTAATCTTCTTTTATCATTTGGTCTTTTAGTCATCACTCGTCATCGCATGACACTGATTGAATGAGTGTACACATGTCATTATTTTAGAATAGGATGACAAAAATGGGATTTTCTTTTCCCTTTTGGCCTGAAATACAACATACATCATTGATCTCTGCTCATCCAATGGTCGGTGGCAGTCACCATCATTTGTAATTGTGGCGGGTCCCATTTATTTACTTTGAATTATATCTATCGGATGACACTGATTGTGTGAGTGGTCATGTGTCATCCAATTGAATGAGTGTACACGTGTCATGATTTCAGAATAGGATTGCAAAAATGAGATTTATTTTTCCTTTCAGCCTGAAATACATCGTACATCGTAATCATTTATCTCTGCTCATCCAATGATCACTGACAGTCACTATCATGTGTGGCAGGTCCCATTTATTTACTTTGAATTATATTTATCAAATGACACCGATTGTGTGAGTGGTCAGGTCACCATGTGTCGTTCAATTGAATGAGTGTACAAGTGTTGTGATTTCAGAATAGGATTGCAGAAATGGGATTTCTTTTCTCTTTCAACCTGAAATACATCATATGGCGTTGATCTGTGCTCATCCAACAGTCACTGTGAGTCACTATCATGTGTGGTGGGTCCTATTTATTTACTTTGAATTATATTTATTGGATGACACCGATTGTGTGAGTGTTCACGTGTCATGATTTCAGAATAGGATTGCAAAAATGAGATTTCTCTTCCCTTTCGGCCTGAAATACACCATACTTGTTGATCTCTTCTCATCCAACGGTCGCCAAAAATATAGTTACATGTAACACCATACACCAAAAATTAATTAAATTTAAATAAGATTAAATATTAAAACTATCTAATATAAAAATAACTACTTAAATTTAAAATATTACAATCACAGATAGCTGTCTAATACTCTAATTATTTATTAATTTATTACTAACCATAATTTATTAAATGCTTTAAACTTTTACAATTCCACATTCGCAGTCGCACACATGAAACATAATGATAATTACATTTGTCATTGACATGGAAAAATTAAGTTAATACTCTTAAGTAAATCACACACATACATTAAACATTGTTACATTTTTTTTGGTTCATAATACATATTATATGATATCACAGATTCACACATCGATTTGGTAATGTGAATGGGCATATAATTTATTACTTATTATTTATCAAAAGTAAAGTCTAAGGTCTAAGTTCTTTATATTTATTTCAAAAATTGTAATTAAAAAATATTAAGTCTTCAGATTTCTTTACAAAATTGCAATTAAACAATATTACGCAGACAATATATTATCTCACACACTGATATGTGTCTCATTTCCAGAGGAAGATAGAAAAATTATAATAATTATTAAGAGTTGAACATAAAATATTTTATTAGTTATTTCAAAAATTTACATCACTAATATTATAATATACTTTATAATTATAGAGTTTAACAGTTAACTTTAGACTATTGTGACATAGTTGCACCGTAAACACCTACAAAATGGGAAGTATGTTTACCCACAAAATGGGAAGTATCCAAACAGTTATAAAATTAGTTGCCACAAGGGCACTGGTTGATCATATAAGAAAAAAATGAAATGCAAAAACCCATTTCAAGAACATAAACACTAAGGGTCTTCATCTCCATCCCTGTCTGAGAAGAATTTTCTATTGAGGATAATCTCCCCGAATTCATTGAGCCAGTTGTAGTCCATCTCCTCATAGTCCACGAGGTGAAACTACTTCCGCAGGAAGTCCCTCCCTAGTCGCACCCACTTCCGATGCTGCATCAACTACCTTTCATTAAGGTTCAGTAGGAAGGGTTGCCTTTCCACATTTCTACCTTGTTGGATAAGATTTTCAATTTCATCAGCCCAAGGGATACCCAACCCCAGTTCTGCAAAGAAAATGATTTGGATCTCATCCACCAGAAATTGATCCTTGAAAACATTCTACAACAGCATAATTATTTCTACCTTCTCTCCTCCAAGATTGAGAAGAGATGCTAGGAAGCAGGATGTAAGGTCTGTGTTGACGTGGTATCTCTTCTCATTGTGAATGAACTCATGACCGAGCACCATCAACACAACATTGTTAATGAAAGAGCCCACTTCCTTGCAAATGGAAGTGAGTACTTTGTCTGATATCCTTCCCAAAAAGGGATTTTTCTCATCAGTGGATGTAGTTCTAAACCTAATTGGTGTGTCCATCTCTGCCTAAACTTAAAAACATAATCTTCAAACTACACATAAAATTGAAATTCAAGGGTCGAGGCTGAAAGGCAAAAGCAAATTGAAATTGATGAAGCAGAAAGCAATAATTTCTATTAATATCCCTATTCCATATGTTCCATATTTTTAGGTAAATCATTTCCATTAATGCAGGAGTATGGGAAATTACTAATATAGTTAGTGGTCACTATACTAATAACTACAGTTTGTACTAGTACAATTTTGGAAACCGTGTGAATTGCCTGATGGCTAAAGAATGTCACTGTCACTCTGACAAGACATTGATTTTGAGATATTGTGCCCGAGATAAAACTCTAGCCATTGATGTACATCATTCAACGGTCTCAAATAATATGTTTACAATTTAGGGTTCTAAATAAACATGTATAAGGTACGTGTCGATGGTATCAATGCTCATAGTTGATAGTACAATGTACATACCACGTACAGTTGCCAAATGTACACACCACTTGCAGTTTCAAGTGACGATGGACAACTCCATTACCAAGAGGCGATATTAAGTCAATGTGACTGGTAGTCTGGAAATTATAATTATTAGATGTTTTATAAATTTCCATTTGGCATTTGCTAATTTTAGATTTTAGTTTTACTTTAAATTTTAAAGAATAACTACTTTAAAATTTCACAATTCAGCTGTCACACATGTGACATGATACATGAAAAAGTTAAGTAATATTATTATTAAATGAATAACATGTTGTCATACATTAACAATTTAACATTTGTTTGGTTCATTTTCAATTTCACAAATTATAAAATCACATATGTCACGACTCACACATACATATTTTACAATTAAATAGGCATAATCAACAAATTCCTCATGTGGGATATAGGTCTTGGGAATCACGCTTTATTTTGGGAAGACTCTTGGGCAGGTTTTCCCGCACTTAACAAAGAAGGTTTTTCACCTATCTTCATTAAATATTGCAAAGCTACCATTGGCACTTTCCTTAAGGACTATATTAATCTTAACAGTGAATATGTTACAAATTTATCCTCCAGAGGATCTCCTCACAATCAAGAAACTCAAAAGTTATTTAATATTTTAAAAGATAGAAATATCACCATTAAAAACTGACCAGACACCCTTTTATGGGCTGGCTCTAATAATGGGGAGTATTCAGTTAAAGATGGTTATAAATCCATTATTCAAGAAGAAAAAATGGACAACTTAGACCTTCCCCTTAATTTATGCTGGAACAAAGCCTGCCTTCCTAAGGCAGGAATGTTTCTGTGGGCTGCCCTACAAGATAGAATCTTAACTTCATATAGGTTACGTAAGATAGGCTTTGTGGGTCCGACGAGGTGTCCCTTATGTGAAAGACAAGAAGAGGATGTAAATCATCTTCTGCTAAACTGCTCCTTCACTCATAATTGTTGGAAATGGCTTCAACAATGCCTTGATTGGAAGGCAGCTCTTCCTTCCGATCTATTGAGCCTCCTAAAAGCTTGGCCAACTTTATATAAAGATAATCTTTATAAGGATATTTGGGTCATTTCCCCATCCATCTTAGCGTGGGAGGTT
>MU224912.1:740274-759072 GCA_018584345.1 Thuja plicata | reverse complement strand
TCAGTGTATGATATACAGGAAAGATTAAACCTCGGGAGACACAAGTATTATTCTCGACAAAGCTAAGAGGATAATGTATTCATAAATTTTCTATCTAATGTATAACTATTAGATCTTGTTTTTCAAAATAAGCAATTCTCGAGAGCACTCGGGACATGGGTATGCCCATGAAGATTTGTATAAATCTCAATTCATAATCGAGCCATGGGTATGCCTACAAAAATTTTGTATTTAAAAAAAATCTTGGTAATTGTCGAGTCGTGGGTATGCCCACGTAAATTTTGTATAAGGACAAGACCTATGGTCCCGGGCTAGGCTGGAGGTTTTCTTTACCTCGCTCTTTCCTACCAGCGCCTGCAGCAAGCAGGGTCACTATGTAAAACAATTATTTATATTAATAAAAAAATTTAGGGCTTCGGCCTTTTATCGATAAAAAAAAAAAAAAAAATTTCCATTTGGCATTTGCTAATTTTAGATTTTAGTTTTACTTTAAAGTTTAAAGAATAACTACTTTAAAATTTCACAATTCAGTAGTCACACATGTGACATGATACATGCAAAAGTTAAGTAATATTATTATTAAATGAATAACATGTTGTCATACATTAACAATTTAACATTTGTTTGGTTCATTTTCAATTTCACAAATTATAAAATCACATATGTCATGACTCACACATACATATTTTACAATTAAATCCATAAAAACAAACTGAAATGAAGTTGCAAAATTTTCATTAATATATTCTATAAATTTATAATATTCAGAATTTCAGACTTGGAGACTTTCACTTGAAGTCTTTACAAAATTTTAAAGACAAAACCTACTATAGTGAAAATTTCAAAATTTTTAGGTAGAGGCCATAGGGACACAACACTAAGGATTTTCCCCTCTGTCTAAGTATAAATTTCCAAAGATGACAAGCTCTACAAATTTTTACAACCATCCGTAGTCCACCAAGTCATCCAACAGAAACCATTTGCGAAGAAATTCCCTACCAATCTGTGCCCGTTTCCTATGGCGCGTGAACTGCTAAACATCCAGGTTCAAAAGAAAAGGTTGAATGAACACATCTTCGTCTGACTCCAAAAACTTGCGTAAATCACTTTCCCAAGGGATCCCCACCCCTAATTTTGCATAAAAAACAACCTCAACAACATCACCTAGGAATTCAGGTTTGAATAGCTTCTTTAACAGAAGGAGCATATCCACCTTCTCTCCCTCGAGGTCTAAAAGAGATGCCAAAAAAAGGGATGTAATGTTCATGTTAACTCAGTACCTATCAACATTTTCCAAAAATTGATGGCCCAACACCATCCTCACAGCCTCATTTGTGAAGGCTCCAAACTCCTTGCAAACCAATTCAAGGGTTTGGTTTGAGACCGGGCCCAAAAAGGCCTTATGTTCCTCTGCAGACGTGCTTATCAAATGGATAGGAGTGTCCATCTTCAAAAAAAAACTACCACAATATCTGAAATTATACTAATAAAACCTAAAAACCAAAACCATAGGCAATCTTTCAAGCACTAGCAAAGGCAGACCCAAACCAAAAGAGAATTGAAGAAGAATAAATGTAGATCATCTATAAATAGCCCTTAATTCTTTCTCTAACCTAATTAATTCATTTGTCCTTCAAAATTATGTAGATCTTTCATATTAAAAGTAAAGTCATTCATATTAAAAGCATGAGTGTGTGAAATTATAAATAGCCAGATTTAGTGTCAGTGATAAAACATTTATTTTATTAATGAAAACAGTGATACATTATCAACTGTCCACCTAAATAGATGTAAGACTTGATACATATAAATAATGATGTCATTACGTGATGTTGCATTAATTAGATAATAGTTATGGTGCAGATTAATTAAACTTCAGCCATTCATCTAACATCATCAAACAGTCTCAAATAAGTCATTTAGCATTATAAAATTATGGATGTTACTATTAGGTTGTGTCGATGTAAATTTTTGTGCTTATGGATACCAACATGTATTTAATCTGCAAACAAGTTAATAGTTGGCATTGGTCCACATGACGCATTGACAAGTCCCATCTTTTGAAAATCGCCAATAAAATATTTATTTTTCCTATGCTTAACAATATATTAGCCAACAAAATATATATTTTTTCAAAAGGCACATAAAATTCACCAACACAAATATTTTTTTACTCTTCAGCAAAAGATCATTCGCCTCATATATTATAATGTATTAACTTCAAAAGAAAAAAAATTTGCCTCACACAATATATATTTTCCCAACATTAATGTATTATTTGTGGGATTTTATGGAATTTTCATTGGGCAGGGAAAAAATTGCCTTTGCCTTTATATTATTTTCCTAATTTGGAAAACAAATTCACCATCATCAAGAAATTGTTTCCCCTAAATTAATGTGTGATTCCCCAGGATTTTACAATTTTTCCTAGGAGGGGGTTTCTTAAAGATATCCCTGTCAGGGATTGTGGAGAGGTAGTAGGATCTATGGAGGATTCCCAACTCGGAGGAGAATATTGGGTGAGGTATTTTGAATGGTAAGAAACAAAGTCTTTGTGGAGACAGTGTAAATGCTTGAAAACCCTGATTTTTAGGCATGATTATAGGAGCCATTGTATAGAAAATTTTAGGAAGTAAGACCTAGAAAATATTTAGGGTCTTGATAAAGGGTATCAAAATCCATGATTATTTTCCCAACTTGTTAAGGAGTTTTGCAAGTTATTTGGCAAGAACTGCCTAATTAGGCTACTACTTGTAGCCCTATTTTGGATGAATTTGTCTTGGTTCTTGGTACTCATTTAGGGGTCCATGGTTAAGGGTTTTTGTGGAAATTGGATTGGATCCAATTAACCATATAGTGGGCTACCTCTCCACATGGAATATTTCTTGATCAATTTGGATCAATTTGTGAAGATGGGCAAGAAGAACACTATGGCTACGTGTTGAAGTAGTTTGATTTTCTTGTCGATGTGCTGAAGATGAACTGGAGTGGGATCTTGTGGAAACGATCCTTCAAGATTAGGGTTAGTGAAGAACCCTAATTAGGCTAGAGAAGAGGCTTATTGAAGACCCTAGTGGAGGATAGGGTAGGAGAGCAAGGCTTGTTGTTACATCATACTAGTATCAAAGAAAGTTAAAGACTTGGGAACTCAGTGTATGTCTGCAGCTACTGGTGAATCAGTAGGAGAGTCAAGAATGGTGACTAATGCAGAGTTAGATAAAGAGGTAGATGAGAAAAAGGAGAAGAATAGACTCCTTGATGAATAATTAGAAGGAATTAAGATATGTCTACAAGAAGTTTCCAATTTAGCAGTTAGAAACAAAGAAGTTGAAAGCAGTGCTAGGGGTAAGAATATTGTTGAGAAAGACCTTATCCCTGAACCAGACTCTATCTTAAATGAAGAATGCTTCCTAAAATCCATAAAGTCCCTAGGAGAGAAAGCATTGGAAGGTATACCACTGTTTAGTGGAAAGATGGACATTGAGGCAGTGATGAATTAGATTGAAGGAATGGAGAACCATTTCAAGTGTGAAGGGATGACAAAGGCACAAAATCTAAAAGTGGCCAAATCAAGACCCAGAGGGTTAGCCTTAACATGGTTGAAATACCTTCAAGATGGGAGGGTTAGATTGGGTAAGCAGCCTATAGCCAATTGGAATGCAATGGTGACCAAGCTAAAGGATAATTATCTTCCAAGGGACTATGAGATTCAACTCCATAGCAAAAGAAAAAATTTGAAGCAAAAAGACTTGGATGTGGCCTCATATACAAAGGAATTCCAAAGATTGTGTCTTAGGTCGAAGCAAAAAGAAGAGGAATCAATCAAGTTTTCTAGGTACTTGGGTGGATTGAAATAGAACATCCAAGAAGAAATTAGTTTGTGGACACCAACTACAGTTCATAGGTGTAATCAATTAGTGGTAAGAGTAGAGGAAAAGAACAAGAAGAAAGGTGCTACTAACTTCAGAAATAGAGACAGATGGAGAGAACAAATAGTTCAAAGAGGAGGCTATCAAGGCAGAAGAAGTGAGAAAAGGACACAAGGTGAGAACAAGCTGACAGACCATAATATCATCTCAGAGGAAGCAGTCAAAAAACTCAAGTTGACCAAAGTACCACATGTAAATCCCTATAAGGTGACATGGCTCAACAAAGGCCAAAGTGTATTGGTGAATGAGAAGACATGGGTTGAATTATCCATAACAGGTTATAAGGAAAAACTCTTGTGTTACATCCTACCAATGGATTTTTTTCATTTTCTATTAATGAGACCTTGGAAATTTGACAATGGGGTAGTGTATGATGGAAAGGAGAATTCTATCACTTTCAAGAAAGGAGGAAAAACTTTGAAGATTCAGTCTTTGCTAGAAGAGGAGGAGCCACAGTCTAAGACTCCTAACATCATGTTGTGTAGTGGAAAGGAGTTTTTGAAGGATCTCAAGGATGATGAGAATGAAGGGTATGCTATTGTGGTAACACCTAAGGAGGAAGAGAAACCAGTCAAGGAGCCACTACCAGTAGATATACAAGTATTGCTAGAGAAGTATAAAGACATAGTGAGTGATGGCACTCCTACAACCTTACATCCTAGAAGAGAAATAAGTCATAAGATACACTTTCTCCCTGGTGCATCTTTTCCTAATAAGGTAGCTTATAAGCTAACCCCTGATCATAATTTGGAAGTGGAAAGGCAGGTATAAGAACTCTTGGATCAAGGCTTGATCAAGAAGAGTATAAGCCCATCTGCAGTCCTGGTTGTGTTGGCATCCAAGAAGGGAAAAAATGGAGAATTAGCATAGATTCAAGGGCTATAAATAGAACTACAATAAGGTATAGGCTCCCATATCTAGGATTGAGGATCTCATGGATTGCCTTGGAGGGGAAATGTACTTTACCAAGTTGGATTTGAAAATTAGTTATCACCAAATCAGGGTAAAAGAAGGGGATGAATGGAAAATGACATTCAAGACCACAGATGGGTTATATGAATCGCTTGTGATGTCATTTGGCTTCACAAATTCTCTGATAACATTCAAGAGGCTCATGAATGAAGTGATGAAGGACTTCATAGGGAAGTTTGTAGTTGTATATCTTGATGGTATACTTATATTTAGCAAGACAAATGAGGAGCATATCAAGCGTGTAGAGGAAGTGTTTTAGAGATTACATGAAGAGAAGCTGGCTATCAATCTTGAAAAATGTGAGCTCTTCAAGAAAGAACTAGTATACTTGGGATTTGTAGTGTCCAAAGGGTCTTTGAAGATGGATCAAGACATAGTTGCAGCTATCCTAAACTGGCCACCACCTACCACAACCACTGAGGTAAGAAGTTTCCATGGCTTATCCCAAGTTTATAGGAAATTTATCAGGAACTTTAGTGATATTTGTGCACCTCTATTAGAAACCATTAAGGGTGGGGTCAAAGCTAAGTTTAGGTAGACCTTAGTGTAACACCCCAAAATTGGCATCTGGCAACCCTAACCAATTTTGTTGCATTTGTTATTCTTCTGAATCATCAAAGTCCTATCGTACTAGGCAATTCTGAGTTTTGACTAACTCTACTCAACCTAAGTGTCAAATGCAAAGAATAATAAATCTGTATTAATCATACATTATATTTAATTCCTATTGGCTAAACAAACCCTCTGATTGAATTAATTTAATTATAAAGTCGTAGCACTTTAATTAAATTAAATTCACCCCTTTTAGCTAAAACACATGAAAAAGGAATTAAATAATATTTAATTATTAAATATATATCCTCATTTTCAATAATTGAATTTAATTATTCAGATAATTGAGAAAAATCAATTATGAGGTCATATTTATTTAATTAATTAAATATTGTCAACAAAATCTTTTCTCTTGTTCAGAATTGGAAATTTCTCTTTAACTGTGCTTTAAAGAGAAAGAAAACAATTAAATCATAAATAAAACAGTTAAATCAAAAAGAAAAAAGAATTAAATCAAAGAAAGAAAATTGTTAAAGCAAAGGGAAAACAATTTATTGATTTCTTTTAAAGAAAGCTTTCTAAATTGAACTGGATTTTCTATCTGTTTTATTTCAAAAGAGGAAAGTTTCTATTCTGAACAGTCTCCCAGTCTATAAAAGAACTCTCATTCCTCATTCAAAACCCCTGGAGAAAATATGCATTGTTAGAATACTAAATTGTTGATACATTTTATCATCTCATTTCTAGTTAAAGGCTTTCATTTGCAATAGATAATTTCAATTTCTTAGAATAATTGCATTGAAATCATGTCTTAGATTAATCTTGCATGTTTCTTTTCTAGATTAATCATTGCATTACATTCATGGAAGCATAAATCCTTCATTCTGGATTGGTCTATGGTTGTGAGACTTTCAATCTGAGAGCTATTTCGAAACCCGTATGGAAAGAAGGCAATAGGTCAAATCATACAAACAGGCAAGATGAATAATCTCATATTCATTCTTGTGTGTATCTGATTAATAAGGACTATGTTGAAGTGTATGGTTGATTAACATGGCCAAATATATCACATACATTTGTAGTGCCCACCATGGGGCCTGAGGTAATCTATTCTGGCCCCCTTTCATTTCATTTTTTTTCATTTTTTTGCATTATGTCTGTACTTCTATACATCTCTATTTTAATGTCGCGTGAACTTTCTAGTTCTTCACGGGGATTTTTTCACTTCTTCGTGTAATCTAGGCTGAATCTTCACGTGAAATTTTATACCAGAGCTTTTATTGGATATTTCTTGTATCAGTTTTCTAACCATCTGTTGTATTTTGACATCTATGTTTCTCTGATTTTATCTTCTGGAATAGCTTAACAGTGGTTTGTAGGATGTTGAGATAAAGAAAAGCCATCATAAACTTCTAACGTGTTTATTGCATGACGCTGAAATGAAGAAAGGCATTGAAAACTACTAATGGGTTTATTACAGGACATTTGTCAAAGACCTTGTGTGTTTTCACAAATTCTCATCTATGTTTTAGTAGTTAGAACACACTTCAGTTGGTGCTTAAAATGAATCCTTGTCTTGCATGATTGAAGTGTTTTCTAGATTGTAATTCCAAGAACTACATGAATGTATCCTCTCCCCTCACCTTTATGGATCTTGGGTGTTAGAGAAATTCATGTGATTCTTCTAGAGTGGCTACCTCTCAAGAGCTTTAGCAGAGCTGGTGAGAGTGGATTCCCAACCGGTAACAGGCTAAAGCCAAGCCTTTCCGAAATGGTATACAAAAAATGCTATTGTGATTAATGTCACAATAGATAGGTGTGAATTCATTGTGGCAAACAAAATCTCCTCCAATACCCTAGTGGTGTGTTAAAGTCCTAACATCATTAAGGTGAAAGCCTTTCTTTGAAAGGATTGGGAGAGCACCCTTTATTGGGAAAATGACTTGATCACAACCACCTGAACGGATTTCCTTACTAAAAACAGTTGTTCTAGTTTTCAAAAACCCTCTATTTTTTGGTGTGGAAGGTCAGAGACTGACTAAGATGCCCCTCACTCTTATGTCTCTTAGTAGAGACAACAGCCCTTTGGGAAGCAATTCCTTTGGGGTTCGAAGCTTGGTGTGCCTGAGAAGTGAGTGCACATGTAAAGAGGAGCTTGTGCCTCCAAGCTTCTAAGTTATCCGCTATGAGTAAGTGTGGCTGAACTTTAGTTCAAGTGGGGATTCAACAGATACTATCCTGGATATCCTAGGATTGTGATGTTTCTATTCTGGTACTACAAACATTTTTTTTAGTGTGTTTTGCGTGGGTGTATCATTTGAACAATCAAAACTATCGTCAAAAAACACACAAACTATCAAACTTGAATATGTCCAACACAATCTGTAACTCAAACCGTCTGTTAGAAAACAACATGATTTTGTCTCAGGAAACATAATCTGGTCTCAACTATCTGATTCTGTAGACTTTCTTTTGTCAACACTGCATAGTTTCGCGAGACATTCTGCCAATCTTCGCATCATTATCTAAGAATCTTTGTGCGATACGCTGGAAACTATCATGTGACATTTTGTAACAGTGCCATTATTTTGTCACATTTTTTTCACCAGTCTGGCATCCTTCTTCACATGAGACTACAAAGTTTTGCGTGCGTCTGTGAGAATCTTCGCCTGAGAAAGCATTTCTTTATGTGATTCTGAAGCCTTTTTTTCAAAATAGTGAGCTAATTCCTATCTGTCAAGCGTACTTCTGTCAAATCTTGTCTCTAAGTTGGGTCTATTTATTTGCCTTCTATCTTCACACAGTCTGAAATTTGGTTTCTTGGGTTGAGAATTGTGTGATTCTTGCTTAAACTAGTCTCGTCTCATATATCTTTTGGTCTCTTTCATCTGTGTCATCATGCCTTGTGTTGCAATAGTCATCTCTTGGCTGTTATAGCCTCATCTTTGATGATTTGCACCAAGGATACTTCACCCTTTGGCACTTTCTGTGCATTTACTTTGAGACAGTTTCAAGTTTGATCTTAGTTCACATCCCTTGTTCAATCTTTGTCTATGACTGTCACAACTCGAAGTGGCAAAACATTTCCTTCAATCAATCAAGATGAATCTATGCTTTCCACACCATTTTCAGCTACATCTAGTGGGGAATCATCTTGACCTCCTTCTCCGGTACATCGACCTTACAATAAACAGTCATTTCCAGTGGATTTTAGTCAGGTTCAAAATCCTTTGTTTCAAGAAGACCCAAATTCTGAAAACATTCAACCTTCTTATACTGAGTCTTTACACATTGAATCCTTGCATTCTAGTAAAATGACAGATCATAGTCAACTGAGTGGACCCATTTTCAATCAGATGGAAAACCCTCCTCTTCAAGAAGAGAAGGAAATAACCCAAGGGGATATCTTAGACGCTCACAATAATAAAAAATTCATGAGAATGATGGAGGTCATAATGAAAGAAGAGAAGGAGAAATATCTTCTCGAATTGGCTATTCAAGGGGCCAAATTACCCTCTGATTATAAGATAGAGACACTTGTTGAGAAAGAGGAAGAAATTGAAAACTCCCACTTGCAAAAGCAAATGCAAGGCATGCAAGAACAACTCTCTCAACTCTTGAAAGAGA
The DNA here is from genome assembly GCA_018584345.1 of Thuja plicata. Classification (NCBI taxonomy): domain Eukaryota; kingdom Viridiplantae; phylum Streptophyta; class Pinopsida; order Cupressales; family Cupressaceae; genus Thuja; species Thuja plicata. The sequence goes on along the minus strand of MU224912.1, from coordinate 749,992 downwards.
GAGACAAACCTACCACTCAATTCACACTGGAAAGTATTTGTCCATTCTTGTTTGATAAGAGTCTATGCATGCCTCTTTTTCCCAAAGGAGTTGAACTTCCCAAATATGATAAATACTTGGGTACATTTGACCGTCAAGACCATTTGAGAGGTTTGGTTCTCTCTCTATGGATTTCATACATGAGACAACCTATCTCATGCATCTTTTCCCATGTAGTTTGGGAGGATCAGCTATGGAGTGGTTCTCTAGACTACCAACTGGCATCAAAACATTTGACAAAATTGCCAATTTATTCCTATGACACTATTCTCACAACATCCAACATCTGGTTCATATCTGAGATCTTTGCAACTTGAAACAAAATCATGGGGAATCCTTTTTAACATTTCTCCAAAGATGGAGACAACTTTATACATGATATTCTCGCAAGATACCTGAATTTGAAAAGTTGGACATCTTTCTCGATAATCTTCGCTGCAACTTTGGGTATCAAGTACAGCTACAAGGTCCTCTAACCTTTGATGACATGATTAAGCAAGCTATGAGGATCGAGACATTTATGATCAAGAAAGGAGAATTGACCTTACACAAGGAAAATAAACAAGGGTCTTCCTCAAGCAAAGATAAACCCAAATTTCCCAACAAAAACCAAAATGTTGTGAATGATGGAGTTGTAGACAATGTGACTCCCAAGCCTTCCAAGGCTTCCTTTAATCTCACTACCATGATGCAAGAAGCCAAAGCTACTGAATAGGTTGCAGCAGATTCCAAACCAAGTACTTCATAATTTTTTTGGATCTAAACCTTGGGCTCCTAGACCCAAGCATGAATTCACTCCTTTAGGAGAACCTCTTGATGCAGTTTACAAGACTCTCTTGGACAACTATTTACTCACTCCACTGGATAATTCATGACCTATGATCCACAACCAAGACCCTCTTGCTGGAATGAATCTGCTTATTGTGATTTTCACCAAAACAAAGGTCATAAAATGGCTACTTGTCTTAAATTGCGGCATAAAATCTAGGATCTCATCGATAGTGAGGTTATTGTTGTGGGAGGTCACAACAAGAATTTTTATCACCAAGCTTTCAAAGACCCATTTCCTCCTCATGGAAAAGGTGAATCATCTAAAGGCAAAAATACAGATGCTAAGGTAAACTATACATACACCAATAATGATAATGTCATTAATATGGTTGAACCTATTGATGTTGAATATAGTAACATCATCATTCTCAAGGGAAGGGAAGATACTCCTAATTCTAAAAAACCTTTCATCTTGTGAGGGTATACACCTTAGTCTTTCGAACAAGAATAGTCTCAAGTTAGTGCCAATGTTGTTACTCGATCTCATGCTAAGATCATCCTCAAAGGCCCTAAGCCTTCTATGTCTACATCAACACAACCAATAGAGAAAACTAATGTTGTCTCTACCAATAAGAATCTGAAAGTGGGTTCCTCATCTAATTCTTCCAATTACAGCATTCTCGATCAATTGCAATGTACTAATGCTCAGATAACTATTTTTGAGCTGCTCAAAATCTCCCCTACTCATAGGGAAATCCTGGACAAAGCCCTTATAGAGGCAATTGTCCCAAAAGATCTTGATCTTGACCAGTTTCAATCCATGGTAGGTCACTTGACCTCCTCCCATTACTTTTCTTTCTCAAAGGAAGATGACCATTCTTTGAGTCACCCGCATAATAACCCTCTGCACATTAAAGTCATGATTGGTCCAAAGCGTGTTCACCGTGTTCTCATAGATAATGGCACTGGCCTCAATATTTTCTCTGCTAGCTTCCTTACTGAATTAGGCTACGGTGAAGACTGCATTGACACCTGCAAAAATAATACTATTAAGGCCTATGATGAGGAAGAACGTAAGTCTAAAGGGTTAGTTGTGTTGCCAATCAAAGTTGGCCCTATTGAACGAGATGTTATCTGTCAAGTGCTTGACATTCCTTTGGCATACAATATTCTATTAGGCAGTACATGGATCCATCAAATGTAGGTTGTCCCTTCAACATACCATCAGTGCATTAAATTCCCATTCTAAGGATCTGAAGTGACTATACCCTCTAATACACACTATGATTGCAACACCCTTACAAAATCTACTAACGTCTTTATGCCTACCAATAGAGAATCTATTGAGCTCCTTTGAGACCAAATTAAAAGAAATGGAAAAGAATTTTACACTCAAAGAAACTGACATGGGAGGATATCATATTGAACCTATGCTGTCTATTACATCTCTACCTTTGTCTCCATGTTCTTTTGGGAGACCTTCTGAGAGAACTAAACCTCCTATGGTTCCTCCAACAAAAAAGTATGGTGGTACTTTTGTACAAGCCATGGTACCATTAGAAGAAGAAGCTGAAAATAGAGCTCTCAAAGCTTGGATCAATAAAGGAGAAGACACTTTTGAACAAGCTACTCCACCTTATGAAATAAAACCTAAGCGTATGGCAAAGGTCTATCTATTATGAAACATTTTGGATACAAAGGAAATGGTCCTATGGGTGCAAATCATAAGGGATTAATTACACCACTTGAAGCTATTTGTTGTAGAACACGTGAATCTATAGGTATAGGCTTCAAGAAACTTAAATTTTAACTAGGGATAAACAAGTTTGTACCTCAAGAAGTTAAACAACCAATACCTGAAGAAACATCTAAAATTGGAGAATCTAAAGACAATTCTGATGAGGATAGTTTTCCTTATCCTATCCCTCCAAACCTGGCAGCATTCTTTGCTAAGACAAATGACTTTATACTATGTGTCAATACAACATAAACTAACAGTGATTCTGATGATACCAATTCACTTGCTCCATTAACTTATGAGGAGTGGAAATAAATACCAACTATAAATCTAGGTCATCAGGGTGATTTATATATACCACCACACTTTCAAGAATAGTTTGAACAAGATTCCCAGTCACTTCTCACTACACAAGAGGCAGCTAATGCTTCAAACACTAATGAGGTCCCTAGGTCAAAAGGTGCTCATCTTACCATAGTGGAGGTTCTAGGTAGAACTCATCCCAATTGGGGGCAAAGGTTTGATTTCACTCGCGTTCTTGACATGATGCCTAATGATGAAATAGACTCTCATGAATATGATTTTGACATCTTGTCCTATGCCACCTTTGACAGAGATACAGATACAGCTCACACATATGAAAACCTTCTCAAAGTAGGTGAAGGGTCTAGTGTCAGGTCAAATGAGTCCAACTCCCTAGATGTTAACATGTCATCTACTACAGTCACTAGGAATCAAAGGAATTTGACTATACCTCTGGATGAGATCATTTTAGGTCTTGACTTGCTTGTCCACACTTTTGATGATTATACTGTGAACGCACTTGAACCTATCACTTCTCTTTCAATTTTCCATCCCAAGCTTATAGACTAGAACTCTACCTCCCCATCTAATGAAGTCCTTACTTTCTAGAACAATTATGCTCTTACTTGTTACCTACATGCCATTGAACCTATAACGTCCTCCACTAGTGAAGAAAGTGTCAACATGATTGAGGTTGACATCAAGTATCTTAGGCACAAAATCAAAAGAAGAAAAAATAGGTTCTCTCATGGTGAAAACCACATTGTGACAGTATCAGAGCCTAAAACAGTCAAAATAAATGACATATCTAAGGGTGAAAACCTCTCTGAGGCTCCTGAGGATGAGATACTTGATGTGCTTCCAAGCCATTTCTAGGAAAGATCATCTGTTCTTATTGAACCAACTCAACCAATCAACTTGGGAATAGAAGTGGAACCTCAGATCATTCATTTGGCACAATCACTATCTGAGGCAAAAAGAGAGGAATTCATTACATTCTTTAGGAGAAAAAAGAGAAACTTCACATGGAAATATTTAGACATGCCAGGATTAGATCCTAATCTAATCATGCACCATTTGTCCATTGCACCAGGTGTCAAGCGTGTCAAGTAGAAGCTTTTAAAAATACATCCACATGTGGCTCTACTTGTCAAGGCTGAGTTGGAGAAACTTCTTAAGGCAGTATTTATTAGAGTAATTGACTATGCAGAGTGGATCTCTAACATTGTTCCAGTATCAAAGCATGATAAATCTATCCAAGTCTGCACAAAATTTAGAGAATTGAATCTGGCATGTCCTAAGGATGACTTTACATTGCACAATATTGATATGATTGTAGATATGAAGCAGGGTATGAAATGTACTCACTAATGGATGGTTTCTCTGGTAACAACCAAATAAAAATCGTGCCACAGGACCAAGAGAAAATTGCTTTCACATGTGCATGGGGCACTTTCTGTTGGAATGTCATGCCCTTTGGACTCAAAAATGCTGGTGCTACATATCAGAGAGATATTACTACTATATTTCTATTAGAATGAATTTAGAATAACTGAGAGGGGAGGGGTGAATTAGTTATCATTAGGTCTAGATGTAGAAAATAAAACCTTTTGTACTTCAGATCTACTCGGCAATAGTAGCATATATCAACAACTTTAATCATGCAGTTTAGTGTCAATTGATATTAACTTGTAGTAACATAACAGTAAAGCAAGTCATAAGAATTCACACAAGTTGACACAACTATTTAACGTGGAAACCCAATATGGGAAAAACCACCAGTACCATGCTACCAAGTTTTCACTCTTCTGAAGTGATGCCTTGTGAGGAGCCAACCCTGTTAAAGGTTACAATAACACACTGCTAGGTGTGACCTGGTTAAAGGATTTAATCACCCTATCAAGAGTGGCCTTGTTAGAGGACTTAGAACATTCCAATCTGAATGTCACCTTGTTAGAGGATTTATACAAATGACTATTAAGTCAACCTTGTTAAAGGATTTAACTGATACAATGGTAAGAAAGTAATCAGCAGTTGTGATCTGGTACATACAACTTACTTTGCAATTCAGATCCAATTATAGCTTTGATGTTAACTTATTAGATAGCCTACATTGTCATTTCAACCTTCTGATCTTCTTGGAAATCCATCAAGAAATCACACATGCAACACTCTTCTTCTTCCTTTTGCCTTCTCTACTAGATCATGCTAAACAGTAAATCAACTATGCAAACCTTTTTGCATACACATACAACCACACTTCCACTTTTGCACATGACTTGAATAGCCCCTTTAGATTATCATATACCTCTTTGTCTAGGTCAGATAAATCTTTTTCAGCTTAAACAAGATCGTAGATCTTAGGTTAGGTCAAATCCAATGGATCATCCCATCTTTGCATTACATTTACTTCTCCAAATTAGTCTCTAATTAAATCTTGAAACCATGCATTAATTACGGTTACCCATAAATTAAATAACATGGATCAACCTTTAATTAACATTACATATCCCAATAAAATCAATTATGTCAGCCAGAGATCTCAAATCTCATCAATAATCAAACTTTTGTAAGTCGGCCTTCATTACTATTTTCACTCGGCAATTTCAATGGTGCTCGGCATTGAGCAAATTTCACTCGTCACAAGTAACTTTACTCGGCACAAGCAACTTTCTCATCATAAGCAACTTTGCTCGGCACAGAACAACCAAGAAAACTATCTTTGAAATATAAACAACTAATTACTTTGCTAGAGTGCCAACTGATCAAATACCCTTTGAATTGCCTTAACTCAACCATTCACTTGGTCTTCTTGTTAAATCTTCTTCATTGACAATAGATATGGTAGTCAAACAAATAGCAATAGTCTCACCAGTAAAGGTTTGACATCAATGACAAAATAATAATTTCTTGCATTGTCACTTTCCAACAATCTCCCTCTTTGGCATTGATGGCAACACAAAGTATTAAAACAATGATTTGACAAGCATAGTTACCAACCAATCCAAAAATTCACCTGTGTTCCATGATATGAACAAATCTTCATTAATGTCTTTAGCTTCATTCTGATTCTTATCTGTAACAATATTGCTCCCTCTATGTCTGCAATCGCACTATAATCATCTGTGTCTAATCATCTGTAGACTCCCTCTGAGTAGATAATCAATTCAATGTTTTTAATAGTAACATCTGCCTCTATGTGATCTTTCCCTCTTTGAAATTTCTCTTTCTTGGCAATCTCTTCCTCTTTGTAGGTAATCTCTCCCTCTTTGACAATAATTCCAAAGATGTCAATATCTTTATCATGTGTACCTTCAGTATCATGTTGATCCTGTCATCTTCAGAATGACTGATTTTTCTTTTCTGTCCTTGTTTATCTTCACAACTTTAGCCAACATCCTAAAGTGTGACTTACTATGCATCAATGTGTCAGATTTTCTGAATGTAATATTTGATGCAACAATACTATACAGAACTTAATTAGCCTCATTTAGGGTAATCACCCCTAATTTACCTCATAGATACTCATGAGCATCCTTGGGTAGTGCTTGTGTGAATATGTCTGCTAATTGTTCTTTAGTGTTCACATAATCCAATCTTACTTCTTTACTCTAAACTAGCTCCCTCAAGTAATGATACTTGATAGCTATATGCTTTGTCTTTGAGTGCATCACAAGATTTTTAGAAATATTAATAGCACTTGTGTTATCACAATATATGACAATTGGATTAGTGTTTTCTTCCTTCATACCTTTCAATAGTATCTTCAACCACACAATATTAGAATAGTTAACTGTTGCTGCCACATATTCAGCTTCAGCTGTAGATTGTGAGGTGCAGTTCTATTTCTTGCTTCTCTAGGAGATTAATCTCTTTCCTAAAAGGAATGCTCCACCAGTAGTGCTTTTCCTATCATCAACATTTCCAGCACAGTCAGAATCATTGTAAACTTTGAGTTCAAACTTGTCATTCTTTTTGTAGTATAGACCATAGTCCTCAGTTGCTTTCAAATATCTTAGAATTCTTTTGACTGCCATCATGTCATTTTCCTTAGGATTAGCAGAAAACCTTGCCACAATCCCAATAGCTAGTGCAATATCAAGTCTACTCTGAACAACATATTGTATTTTTCCAATCATTGCCCTGTAGAGTGTTTGATTTACTTCTTTTGTGTCATCATCTTTTGTCAGCTTCTATCCAGTAGTCATGCGTGTACTTACTGGTTTGGACTCTTCCATTCCAAAAATTTTCAATATCTCTTTGATATATTTAGATTGAGTGATATAGATACCATTCTTCATTTGATAAATTTGTAAGCCAACAAAGAATTTTATTTCACCAAATATAGACATCTCAAACTCAGTTTGCATCTCTGTTGCAAATTTTTAACATAACACATCTTGTCCACTAAATATGATGTCATCTACAAAAATTTCAGCTAATAATGTACCTTTGCTTTGTTCTGTCTTTAAGTAGAGGTTGTTGTTGTCATTGGTTCTTGCAAATCCAATCTTGATTAGATAATTATGCAATCTCTCATACCATGCTCTTGGTGCTTTCTTCAATCCATATAATTCTTTGTGCAATCTGCAAACCATATTCAAGTTGTTTGGGTCTGCAAAATGATCAGCTTGTTCAATATATACTTCTTCCAAGATTCCATTGAATCCTTTGTATGTTTCATATGCAAGTAAGGTTCTGACACCTTCCAATATTGCAACTAGGGTGAACGTTTCACCATAGTTAATTCCTTCCTCCTGTGCATAACCCTTGCATACCGGTCTAGCTTTGTTCCTTGTTACTTCTCCATGTTCATTTAGTTTGTTCATGAATACCCACTTTGTGCCAATTACATTTTTATCCTTTGGCATAGGTACAAGTGCCCAATTATTGTTCTTCTCAATCTATTCAATTTTATCATTCATTGCTTGTATCCAATCTTCATTTTCTAAAGCATCTTTCACTATTTTGGGCTCAAATTCACATAACAAACATGTGTTATTTTTCAATTTACTTGTCATAACAACAAAATCCTTTGACCCAATGATTTGATCAGAATTGTGATTGCTTCTCACATATTTTTCTAAGGTAGGCTTAGTCCTTGCTTTAGGTTCATCATTTGTATTCAGTTCTGGTTGATTCTGTGACTCGACATCTCCATCAAATAGCTCGACATTCACTTGTAGTTGCTCGTCAACTCCACTCTGTGACTTGGCAGGTGCATGCAGCTGTTCAGCAGTAGTCTTAGGTAGTGAATTAGAATCTTCCTCATCCAGATATATGAAAGATCTGTAGCTTTCTGGTTCTTGTGTACTTTCAGCTTCATTTCTTTCTGCAAACTCATCAATTCTTACATTTGCACTTTCAACAATTTTGTTAGTATTAAAGATCAGACATTTCTATGCTTTTCTTTTGGTTGAATAACCAAGGAATATACCATCTTCACCTTTAGCATCTAGTTTTCCATTTCTGTTGTCTTTCAGTATAAAACATTTTCTTCCAAAGACTTTAAAATACATTACACTAGGCACATAACCATACCAAAGTTCATAAGGTGTAGCATTTGTACCTTTCTTGACTTGAACTCTATTTAGTGTATAGACTGTAGTACTTACAGCTTCTTTCCAATACTTCTGTGCAACATTTTTCTCCATCATTAGTGTTCTTGCATAGTCCATAATAGATTTGTTCCTTTGTTCAGCAATATTGTTTTGTGGAGGAGTCCTAGGTGCAGACATCTGTCTCTTTATGCCTCGGTAATTACAAAACCTGTTAAACTCATTAGAAATAAACTCTCCACCTCTGTCAAATCTTAAGCATTTCAAAAATTTTCATGTTTCCTTTTCAACTTTAGCTAAGTACCATTTAAATAACTGGAATGCATCAAATTTTTCCTTGAGAAACAAATAGAATAAAGTATCTATCACCACAATAGCTTCTTTCTCTAATGGGACCATAGAGATCAGTATGGACCAATTCCAAAATTTCCTTTGATACATATGTCTTACTCTTGAAACTAGACTTAGTCATCTTTCCAAGTTGACATTGTTTACACATAGCATTCTCAAGCTTCTTTAACTTAGGTAGCCCTCTGACCTTTTTCAGTTTACTTATGCTTACCAAGTTATCAAAGTTCACATGACACAACCTTTTATGCCATAACCAAACATCATTGTATTGTGTAAAAAAACATATTTCTTCTGATAAATCTAGATAAAATAAGTTACCTTTAGTCTAATCACCACTTCCAACAAGTTCTCTAGTTGAGTCATAGATCTTAGCTTTTCTGTGATGGAAATCAACTTTCTAACCAGAATTGTTCAACTGTGCAACACTCATCAAATTATATTTTAGATCATCAACCCAATACACATCATCACATCTTATTTTTTCAGTCAAGTTAATCAATCCATTACCTTTGATAAGACATGGTGAATCATTACCAAATTTTACATATCCTCCTTTACATTGTTTTAGGGTTTCAAACTTATCTTTGTCACTAGTCATATGATGGGAAAAACCACTGTTAATGATCCAATGATCATTCTTGCTCATATAAGATATTAGTGCAGTTTTCTCATCATCATTAGAATCTTCTTTCATTGCAACATAAACAACTTCTATATCATTATCATCAGAATTATCAATGTCATTGTTAGAAGTTTCTTCAGCAATATAACAAGATTTCTTACCTTTTTCTTCATAGTTCTTATATTTCCTGAAGTCTCTGTCATCCTTTATGTCTTTATATTCCTTGTATTTGTTGTCCCTTCTTTCATCCTTTTCATTTTTGTCAGGACATCTAGCAGCTATATGACCAACTTTGTTGCATGAAAAACAAATGATAGGAAGTTTACCTTTATATTT
>MU224912.1:689329-740220 GCA_018584345.1 Thuja plicata | reverse complement strand
CCACATGTTTCTTTCCTTTCTTAGATTTATTGAGAACCAACTATGATCTAAAAGAAGAATCAATCCCTTGTGGATTATAGTTATCATAATTTGACATTTCAAATGCAGTGAGTTTGCCTATCAGATTCTCCAGATTTAGATTGTTGTTAGGAGTACATCTCAATTATTGAATTTTAGAAAATCTAATAGCATATAGAGGAAGTAAAGTTCTTATTACCTTGCTCATAATGGTTTTCTCATCAATAGTTCCATTAGCCCCTCTAATGGCATTTACAACTTTTATTCTACCATAGTACTAAATAACATTTTCACCTTGTTGCATTTTCATTTCATCAAACTTACCTCTTAGACTTTCTGATTTTTCCCTCATCACATTTGTGTCTCCACCATAGATAGTTGCAAGTTTGTCCCACATCTCTTTTGCATTTATGCAGTTCTTTACATCATCAAACTCTGAGTAACTTAATGAGGAGGCGATCTCCAACATTGCTTGATTGTGTTCATGATTTTCTCTAAGTTGTACAACTGAGAGAGGAGAATTAGGTGGTACATAGGCATGTTCAGTAAATCACTTAGTATCATCTCCAATACCAGCCAAACGTGGTTTCATCAAGCTTTTCCATGTAGGAAAGTTGTCTTTGTTCAGCTTGGGAACCTCTTTATTATACATCTTGATCTTTTCACTCCAAGTACCTTCAAACTAGTTTCAGAAGACCAAAGCTCTAATACCAATTGTTAGAATGAATTTAGAATAACTGAGAGGGGAGGGGTGAATCAGTTATCCTCAGGTCTAGATGTAGCAAATATAACTTTCTGTACTTCAGATCTACTCTTCAATAGTAGCATATATCAACAACTTTAATCATGCAGTTTACTATCAATTGATATTAACTTGTAGTAACATAACAGTAAAGAAAGTCATAAGCATTCACACAAGTTGACACAAGTATTTAATGTAGAAACCCTATATGGGAAAAACCACCAGTAACATGCTACCAAGTTTTCACTCTTCTGAAGTGATGCCTGTGAGGAGCCAACCCTATTAAAGGTTACAATAACACACTACTAGGTGTGACCTAGTTAAAGGATTTAATCACCCTCTCAGGAGTGGCCTTGTTAGAGGACTTAGAACATTCCAATCTGAATGTCAGCTTGTTAGAGGATTTATACAAATGACTGTTAAGTCAACCTTGTTAAAGGATTTAACTGATACAATGGTGAGAAAGTAATTAGAAATTTTGATCTGGTACATACAACTTATTTTGTAATTTAGATCTAATTACAATGATGATGTTAACTTACTAGATAGCCTGCATTGTCATTTCAACCTTCTGATCTACTTGGAAATCCGTCAATCAATCACACATGCAACACTCTACTTCTGCCTTTTGCCTTCTCTACTAGATCATGCTAAAAAGTAAATCAACTATGCAAACCTTTTTGCATACACATACAACCACACTTCCACTTTTACACATGGCTTTAATAGCCCCTTTAGATTATCATATACCTCTTTGTATAGGTTAGATAAATCTTTTGCTGCTTAAACAAGATCGTAGATCTTAGGTTAGGTCAGATCCAACGGATCATCCCATCTTTGCATTACATTTACTTCTCCAAAGTAGTCTCTAATTAAATCTTGAAACCATGCATTAATTATGGTTACCCATACATTAAATGATGTGGATCAACCTTTAATTAACATTAAATATCCAAATAAAATCAATTATGTCAGCCAAAGATCTCAAATCTCATCAATAATCAAACTTCTGTAAGTCGGCCTTCATTACTATTTTTACTCAGAAATTTCAATGGTGCTTGGCATTGAGCAACTTTTACTCATCACAAGTAACTTTACTCAGCACAAGAAACTTGCTCATCATAAGCAACTTTGCTCGACACAAGCAACTTGCTCAGCATAGAATAGCTAGAAAAACTATCTTTGAAATATAAACAACTAATTACTTTGCCCGAGTGCCAACTGATCAAATACCCTTTGAATTTCCTTAACTCAACCATTCACTTGGTCTTCTTGTTAAATCTTCTTCATCAACAATAGATATGGTACTCAAATAGATAGCAATAGTCTCACCAGTAAAGGTTTGACATCAATGACAAAACAACAATTGCTTGCATTGTCACTTTCCAACAATTTCATGACATGATGCATAAAACAATGGAAGATTATGTTGATGACACTCTAGCTAAGAGTATGCATCAAGGGAAACATCTTGTGGATTTAGGCCCTATCCTAGATCACATGGAACAATTTAGTCTAAGGCTCAATCCTAAAAAATGTGCATTTGGTGTAACATCTGGAAAATTGCTTAGCTATATTATCTCTACCAAAGGCATCGAAGTGGATCACGCAAAAGTACAAGCTATCACAGAAATGCCACCACCAAAGATTATCAGACAAATGAGAGGACTTCAAGGCCAAATATAGTCTATCCAGTGTTTTATCTCACAACTAGCGGACAAGTCACAACCATTCACCAAGACTTTATACAAAGGTGTGACTTACCAATGGAACAAGGAATGTGATGAAGGGTTCACACGAATCAAAAAATATCTTGCAAACCCACCAATCTTGATGCCTCCTATTCATGGGAAACCACTTATACTTTATATCTCTACTACAGATGCATCATTGGGTATCCTATTAGCTCAAGAAGATTAGCACAACAAAGAAAGGGCTATCTATTACATTAGCAGAACTCTGGTCTCATATGAAACAAAGTATTCTACTATAGAGAAGGCTTGCCTTGCAGTGGTATTTTCTTCATAAAAACTATGACACTACATTTTGGCTCATACTACATGCCTAATTGCTAAAATTGATCTTCTAAAATATTCTCTCAGTAAAGCTACCCTCACAGGTAGACTAGCTAAATGGGTCATGCTTCTTAGTGAATTTGATATTGAGTATGTAGAAATGAAAGTCATCAAAGGGAAAGGAATTGTAGATCAGCTGGCAGAAGTACCTCTAGTAGATCATAAACCATTTCACATTTAATTCCCATATGATTCCATATTACTTGTCACACATCAATCCTGGACTATGTTTTTTGATGGTTCATTTACCCAACAGGGGTCAAGTGCTGGGATACTATTCATTACACCTCAAAGGTACTCTTTACCAAAAGCATATAAGATGTTGTTTCCTTGTACAAACAATATTTCTAAGTATGAAGACTTAATCAATGGTATGAAGATCGCCCTTGAGTGGCGAGTAGATGAACTCAATGTCCTTGGAGATTTGTAGTTAGTCATCAATCAAGTAAATGATATCTATGAGACAAAGGATGACAAGCTGGTGCCTTATAAATGGTTGGTTGATGACCTCAAAAAGTATTTTACTCACATCACATTTCAACAAGTTTCAAGGGTTGATAATAAAGTAGCAGATACCATGGCTACTCTTGCCTCCATGCTACAGATGCCAGAAAATGATTTTCAACACGAATTCCTAGTGGAGACGTTACGCTACCCAGCCTATGATTCCCTTGATTCTTGGATGATCTATTCTATCATTGGACATGACTCATCTTGCTATCATCATATCCTTTCCTACCTTCATGACCAGATTGTTTCAGACACTTACACCCAGAATGAGAAATGTAACTTAATCCACAGTGCTTCACAGTTTGTCATCATAGCTAATGACTTGTATAGGCGTGGTCTAGATGTTACCCTCCTTCGGTTTTTAGAACCTGATGAGTCCAAATGTGCATTAGTAGAGGTGCATGAAGGCATCTGTGGGTCTCACTCTAATGGCCTAACATTGGCCTATAAACTTATTAGAGCTGGTTACTACTGGCCAGATATGAAAAAAGAAGCTATACAGTTTGCTAAGTCTTGCAAACAATATCAACTACATGGTAATCTGATTCATGCTCCAACCAAGGAGCTTATTCCCTTCATTACTTTCTGGCCATTTCAACAATGGGACTTTGACTTGGTGGGTCAGATTTATCCCTCATCCTCAAATGGACATAAGTTCATAATCATAGCTATGGACTATTTTACCAAGTGGGTGGAGGCAGTCCCTCTAACCACAGCCAATGGAAAAATAGTAGCTATGTTCATTCTCAACTACATCATTTGCAGGCATGGTGTACCCTCAGCAATAATCATTGATAACAGGGGGCAATTCAAAAATAAGGATTTGACAGAGCTATGCTCTAAGTTTAAAATTACTCAGCATTGGTCTTCCATCTATTATCCTCAGAGTAATGGACAGGTAGAAGCATCCAACAAGACAATATTTAAAATCCTACATCGCACAGTACACAAATCTGGACAAGATTGGGATCTCTGGATCAATCCAACTCTCCGGACATACATTACAAGCATAAGAAAACTAACACAGGCTACTCCCTATGATTTGGTTTATGGAGCAGATGTTGTGCTACCAATTGAGGTTGAGATTCCTTCTCTACGAGTCTCTCTGAAAGGCCTCATTACTGATGAAGATAACAGAATATCCTGGCTACAAGAGCTAGAACTACTTGATGAACATCGACAAGTGGCATTTGATCACCTTAGAGCATACCAGAAAAGGATGTCCAAGAGCTATAACAAGAAGGTTAAACCAAGGGATTTCCAAGTGGGTGATCTCGTTCTGATGGAGAACCCTAAGAATCAACAACATCGGATCCAGAAAGGGAAATTTGAACCAAATTGGCTCAATCTGTATGTTGTCACTATAGTGTTTGGGTCTGGAACCTACCAAATTTCTACTAATGAAGGAGAACAACTCAAAGAGCCCATCAACACTCTTCATCTGAAACGGTTCTACAGCTGAGACATCTTCAGTATGCTCCTGTATATAGTAAAGTCCTAAAAAAAATTTAAAAATCTGAAAAAGTCCTAAAAAATGATCATCTTAGTGAAAACCTAGCGATAGGCACTTTGATGTATCTCCAAAAAAATTATATATTCCAAAAATACAAAAAAATTAAAAATTTTAAAAAATACAAAAAAGAGAAAAAGAGAAAAAGGTGTCATTGATGAAAACCTGGCAAACAGGCATCATGGTAGAAAAAAAAGAATTTCTGCCAAGAAGGTGAAAAATTGGTAAATAGGCGCCTCTTGTTCCACATTGCTATATCTATCATAGAAACACTTGGCTTTATGCATTTTCTTTCCTGCATTGTTGCTTTCCTTCTTTCTCGCTTACATTCTCTTTTCCATTTGCTTTTAGTTCCTGTCAAGACACCAACTTACATGGATTGAAACTGGTCATACTCTCAGGGAAACCCTCCTAGTCTAGGGACACTATCTTATCACCTTTTGGGATCTTCTTTGCGACAGTCACCAGTGGTTCTCACTATGTATTCCTACTGTCACCTAGCTTATACTAAGTTCTCTCTTCTTGAGAATCTCCCTCACATCAGTCACTAGTGGTTCTCACTGCGTCTGCCTACTGATGTCTAGCTAGTACTATGATCTCTTCACTTGAGAATCTCTCTCGCTTCAGTCACCAGTGGTTCTCACTGTGTTTGCCTATTGTCTCCATACTATTGAGATTTCTCACATCCATTAGAGTTGGAGTTATACCCAAATTCTCTATCTATCGATACTTGGTCTTGACGATTCTTTTCTTTAGCTTGTACATAGCTTTCAGTCACTTTTGTGACACTATGGTTCCTTTGCGAACCCTTCTGACTTGACTCTGATTCAGCGCCCTATGCTTGGGGGAAACCACATCTAGTTTTTCCTCACAACATATGTCAAGTAAGTTATCGTTACTTTGGGGCATGGGTCCCCACCTTGATCACATCTTTGGTTTACACCTGAGTCAGTAATCTTGTCACTTCTCAAGAACAACTCACTACTGACACAAACTGGTGTTTTTCAACACCACCATAAATAGTTTTTTTAAAACTATCTTTGGACACATCTATTTTTTTCAACACACATCGAATATCTCAAACGTAAACATCTATTGATAACAATCAAACACATTGCACTCACAAGCACAACAGTATTTTTCAACACCTCTAAACATGAACATACTCAAAAAATTTGAAACTAGCTGAGCTATGATTGAATATTTCTTTGTATGTTGTCTATTCTCATGGATTTCATTGATATTTTCTTTGTCTACTTCTTGTTGGTGTAGTCCTGATGATCTGACAATGTCAAATAAACAGGGTGTATGTGATAAGAGCTCCCGAACTAAGGTGGAACAACCTCACATCCCTCGATCTTGTTTATTTGCACGCCATGGTGAGGTCGGTACTATCTCCTTTCTTGCTATTTCTCTGTTTGTTATTGCTTTTTTTTTTATGCATGATCACACTCATGGTTATCTTGGCTTTGAATGCCTCGATACTAGTGTACTCTTGCAACATTAACTGGAAACAATGTTCAGGTCATCTTGGCTTTTCTGCCTTGGTGCTTCCATTCGTTTCCTACATTTTATATGATGAAAGTCATATTCATATCCTTATGGTTGCATTGTGGTGCCAGTAAGGGTTGCATTGACTTTGATGTTCCAACAAAAATGCTCAATGATGATGATTTTACGATGCTCTCACAACCATGTCCTAGAATTGCACTTTCATATTGCATCTAGCATAGGACTGTATTTTCATTCTAGACTTGCATTGTGGTACTGATTTGGTGTTCTCTTCATTGTGTTCTTCTGGGTTCATACATTGGGGATTTCTTCTTCACTGTCCTAGTTTCATCATGATTGTACAAGTGTTCGGTCCTCGCTCTTGATTCTTCACAAGTTCTTTTGTTAGCATTTGTCATCCTGCATGAAATGTTAGTACCATATACATTACACATTCACAACTCATTATCATCTACACATTGCATTAACATATTCTCATTCATAAGTGCATTCACATCCGTCATTTGCATACATACATATTTGCATATACATACATGTGCATTTCATACATTTACATATATCTCAAACATGTTCATCTATTTACATACATTCTTAATCATCTAAACATCTAAGCATATAGGAAACATCTCATAAAAGACAACATGACACATGTGATGATAAAAAAAGATGAGCTCATATATATATATATATATCCAATGTGTCGATACAAATACAATATGGTGCTACTCGAGCATGATCTATCTCAAAATAATGATATGATACATGGATGCCAATGCATCAAATACATCCTATGAGCTCATCTCTCAAATCTATCAAAACTAACTCTGGCCTTCTCCCTCATCACCTGGAGGAGGTGGAGGTGGAGGCCTATCTGGTGGAGGTGGTGCCTATGCACCCTCTGACCCTCTAGCATATATCGAGAATCTAGCAACCTGTGATGCCTCATCGGGCACCAACCCTATATATGATGCATAGTAGTATGTCGCTCGGGCTTTCTAATGTCAGATCTCCTCCTGTGCCACCCATATCTACTCCCAAAGATCCTATACCTTGCGCTCTCTATCTAAGAGTCATGCATCTCACATGGCCACCTATACGGTCAAGTCAAAAACCTGTTTGGTTGCGATCTGACCCTCTCTCTGGCTCTACGTAGGGCCTCCTGTGCCTCTGGAGGTGCGTCACCTTGTCCTAGCTCCTGTACAGCCTAATCCTCCTGCAAAGGGTCCTCCAGTGGGACCTCCTACTACTCAGCCTGCTCCTGAATGTCCTATAGATGTGCAGTTGTCCTCCTCTGACTCTGTTTCTTGTTGCCACTGGCATGTGGATCTATCCTCATCTTACGCACCAGTATGTCCACCTGTACTATATGTGAATGAGACATTGGCTATGGTCTCTACTATGGTGGGGGCATTGACACCTACTGCTAGACTACCTATGGTGGTACTCATCCTCGGCCTACCATCCCAACTAGATCTGTGAACATCGGGAATGGGTGGGTCGCGAAGTGTTCTTGGTACTTCATGGCCACGCCGCCATCTTCTACATCTCTTAAATAGTTCCACTGTACTAGGGCCAGTGCTCGTATATCAATCATAGTCCACCCTAGATCTAGCTTTGTTAGCCAGCCTCTCCTCACCTCATTTGTGAATCGAGCATATGTCGTGTACTACTGTGATATATCTAGAGATGACTGAACTGGTGCCATACCCGCTTTTGCGGGAATCTCTCAGTCACTGTGATAGTGCGACCATTCATTGCCCATGGAAAAACATATAACTGAGCTTCTCTATAGCATCATCCAAGGCCTTGGTCAGTCTCCATGGCCTCCAGACTACCATTGCTAGGTCATCCAACTGGGCCCGCCATTGATCTATCTTACCCAGTACTAGGTGAGTAATCATCCTCCAGTACCTACAGATATATGGCTCTAGAGGCTGCCTCAAATCATCACATATTGGCTGAGTCACGGGAAGATGCTCCCATGCCCATACCTATAATACAAATACTCTGGCCACCATACTCTTCACCTCCTAGTAGACGATCTCATGCATCTTGTGATACATGTAGGCCAACATGCAGACTCATTTTGTAGTCTAATTGCTCACTTTTCTCCATGCAAAGAAGTTTTTCACGCGACAAAGTACTCTTTCGCACGAAGAAGTTCTTCAGGCCGCGTGAACTTTAATGTTTGCGTGAACTTTTATGCCCTTTTGCACAAGAAAATGACCCTAGGGAGGGTTTTTCGCATGAAAGTGGGTACTCTCCTGCACGAGATTTCCCCTGTATGGCGCGAGAAGGTACTTTCTCGTATGAGATTTCTTAGCGAGCCGCGTGAAGAAACTACTTCTTCATGCAAAATTTTGTGGGCAGTTTCCTAAAAACACAGAAAATAATGCAAAAATTGACTAAAATCAATGAAATTTGAAATGCTGGCAAGGTTTATCGACCACTTACTGGAGGTCCATACGCTGCAGGCCGACTGTGCCTCCTAGATCGCTTGAATTGATGCGTGCTTTAGGGGACCACCATTTTTCACTCAGAGCTCAATTTGCAAAAGTCAAAAGGTTGAAATGATTTGAAAATGATCTTTTCATCCTTATATAGGTTTTGACCTAATTTTTCAAAGTGCTCCATTTTGCGTGAAAACTTCACCATTACCTAATTTTACCACTTTGAATCCATTTTCGTGATCAAAATTGAAATTTGACACTTCTATATAGCTCAAAATCGCATTTTAAAATTTTTGGGACCGACGCAATCGAACGCTTGTGCAGTCAACTTTATGATGTCGCTTTCTTGTCAAAATCATATCTTATCATCAAAATGATAAACATCTTTGACTTTTTTCCTCAAAAGTCAACTCTAGTCAACCCTAGTCAAACTTGGTCAACCCAACCTAAAAATCGCTTGAAATTGATTCTGAATCTCTTGAATTCTTCCATCATCTATTCTGAGTTCTTCTTGATCTCTGATTCAACATCTATCTACAATTTTTTTCCTCTCAATCATCATTATGACATGTCATCTTTCCATTTCACTCCCAAGGGGGCAGGATGATTACATCATTGAATCTATTTTTATCAATCTGATCTAATATTCAAAAGTCCTCATTGCTAGGGGCATCTCATCACTTGGGGCATGTTTAGTTTTTTGTACCTCAGTCAAAACTGGATGTTCCATGACTTTCAATCAATAAGGGCATCTTTGTTCCTTACATCTTGTCATCTATTAAGTATCTGAGCAATCTAACTCAGATTCTTGAGAATCAAGCTCCATTCTAGAGATGATTCTCAATAACTCATCTATTGGGAATTGGGGAATTCTAACCCTAACTCTTGAAAATCAAGCTCTGTTCTAGAGATGATTCTGAATCTCTATTTGACTATCTTTTGGGACAGGTATCAGGGCAATCTAACCCTGAATCATGAAGGTTGAGCCTCATTCTAGGGACAGTCTTGTGAAAGATATCTATCTAACCAGTGTCTTGGCAATCTAACCTAGATATTGGGGGACTAAGCTTCATTTTGGAGATAGTCCTAATATCTCTATTGATTATCTTGTTGGACAGGTATCAGGGCATTCTAACCCTGACTCCTGAAGGTTGAGCCTTGTTCTTGGGATAGCCTTGTGAAAGATATAAATCTATTTAGGTATTAGGGCATTCTAACCTGGATCCCTAAGGATCAAGCTTCATTCTGGAAATGATTCTCGAAATCTTAATCTATTAGGTATCAGGGCATTCTAACCCGAATCCCTAAGGATCAAGATTCGTTCTGGAGATGACCCTTGAAAACTGTATTCAATCGATGTCTTGGAAACCTAACCTAGAATTCAGAGAGTCAAGCTCTGTCCTGGAGATGACTCTGAAATCTTCATCAATCAATCTTTGCATCAGCAATATTCAAATCTATTCTACTGTGCTTTAGGCATTAGACTATTATTTGAATCAATGCGCTGCTCGCAAAGCAATTCAAAGAGGGGCAAAATGTAACACCCCAAAATTGGCATCTTGCAACCCTAACCAATTTTGTTGCATTTGTTATTCTTTTGAATCATCAAAGTCCTATCATACTAGGCAATTCTGAGTTTTGACTGACTCTACTCGACCTAAGTGTCAAATGCAAAAAATCCTAAATATGTATTAATCATACATTATATTTAATTCCTATTGGCTAAACAAACCCTCTGATTGAATTAATTTAATTATAAAGTCGTAGCACTTTAATTAAATTAAATTCACCCCTTTTAGCTAAAACACATGAAAAAGGAATTAAATAATATTTAATTATTAAATATATATCCTCATTTTCAATAATTGAATTTAATTATTCAGATAATTGAGAAAAATCAATTATGAGGTCATATTTATTTAATTAATTAAATATTGTCAACAAAATCTTTTCTCTTGTTCAGAATTGGAAATTTCTCTTTAACTGTGCTTTAAAGAGAAAGAAAACAATTAAATCATAAATAAAACAGTTAAATCAAAAAGAAAAAAGAATTAAATCAAAGAAAGAAAATTGTTAAAGCAAAGGGAAAACAATTTATTGATTTCTTTTAAAGAAAGCTTTCTAAATTGAACTGGATTTTCTATCTGTTTTATTTCAAAAGAGGAAAGTTTCTATTCTGAACAGTCTCCCAGTCTATAAAAGAACTCTCATTCCTCATTCAAAACCCCTGGAGAAAATATGCATTGTTAGAATACTAAATTGTTGATACATTTTATCATCTCATTTCTAGTTAAAGGCTTTCATTTGCAATAGATAATTTCAATTTCTTAGAATAATTGCATTGAAATCATGTCTTAGATTAATCTTGCATGTTTCATTTCTAGATTAATCATTGCATTGCATTCATGGAAGCATAAATCCTTCATTCTGGATTGGTCTGTGGTTGTGAGACTCTCGTTCTAAGAGCTATATTGAAACCCTGTCTGGATAGAAGGCAACATGTCAAATCATACAGACAGGAAAGATGAATAATCTCATATTCATTCTTGTGTGTATCTAATGAATAAGGACTATGTTGAAGTGTATGGTTGATTAACAAGGCCAAATCTACCACATACACTTAGAAGTAGGGAAAGCTTTTGACATGTTGAAGAAACAAGTAGCCACTCAACCTATCCTACAATTGCCTTGTTTGGAGAAACTATTTACTATTAAGTGTGATGCAAGTGGGATGGAAGTAGGGGGTGTATTGAGTCAAGAAGGTAGTCTAGTGGCCTTCTTTAGTGAGAAATTAAATGAAACTAAGAAGAAATACTCTTCTTATGACTTAGAACTTGTTGCCCACTTTTGGTCTGCATACCTTTAGAAAAAAGTGGGAGTTTAGTTGATAGTAGTGGTTTTGAAAGTGTTGTGATTTCCTAGAGTCTAAGTCTAATTGTCCCTTAGGATAGGTGACCTTTATCGGATTTTCCCAATTTCATTTCTCCTTGCGAGCCAGGGGGATTCATATCTGAAGTCGTGCTTAATCGAGTAGGTTTAAGACCCCAAATTTGATAAAGGTCACAATTTGGAGACTTCTAACATTTATCTTCTATGATTTTGGAGTTTGTAGTTTGAATACTTTAGATTGCTTCAGTTGCAGAAAATTGGGTTCGGGCATCTCCACTGGTAGAAAAGCACTAGCATGGTGCATTTTCCATAGATATCTATTCCATGATGTCTCAACAGTAAGTACAATTTTAAAGTGGATGATTTGGGCTTAGAAAGGCTATCACATTTAGAATACATCTCTACAGGGTGAAAAGAATGATTAAATGGAGAGAAATATAAGATGTAAGCTCGCTAGTAGAAAAGCAAAAAATAGCTTCTCCACTACTCCAATAGGCGGGTTTTGACCTGCGGAGTACGTTTTCTACCAAACCATTAAAATAAAGGATTTTTGAAGGGAGATCAATCTTATAAGTGACCCAAGGCATGAAGAAAGCTATTGAAATAAAAAAAATATCATTTTAGTATCTCAATAGGCTAAAATTCTCTTTTGGCAGATTTTCAAAAAAGAGAGCACTCCAAAAGCATTTCTCTACCCAAAGGAGAAGTGGAAAAGTAATTTTCCGCTGCCTCAAGAAAGTTACTGTTAGGGTTAATAAAGTGAAAAGACATTTCTCAATGGCCTCTAAGAGAAAATTAATTAATCCAAATAAAGCCATTATACTTCACAACAAACTTTTCCATTAATGCTTGGGTCCTCTCATTCATGTGGTGTGGGAAGTCTACCGTTAAATGGTAAGAATTCAAAGGTTATAAAATCAGTTGAAGGTTGAAAATGGGAGCTACCATTTGTTTGACAAATTGTTTGAATTTGAAGCCTCTGATATTGGTTATTCTTTGCCCCTACATTCCTAGGAGATATTCATGATTCCCAAACCAATCATTCAAAGCAGGGCTTCCACATTTATGGAATTCGACGGAATGAACGACATCACCTCTGACTAGTATAAGATCTCATATACATCTCTGAAGTTCTTTGATATGCATAACTTTTAGGATAGGTTAAAAGTGGACCAGATGCGTCCCATCACTGAGAAATTGAAGGAGAGTGGATTAGTCAAAGCTGATTGTTTTCCCATAGCCGTTCAAGCCCCCGAATTGATCCAGGAATGTATAGCTTGATACAACCTAGATACCAAGAAAATCCTCTTGCCTAGTGATACAGTGTTTCTCTCTATCGATAGAGAATTGGTTCAAAACTTTCTTTGCATTCCAGAGCAAGTTGAGTATTCAGAAATGACATACAATCAGGCGGTGACTGAATATATAGCAAAGAAGTCAGTTTGGAAGAAGGAGATAATGAAGGCATGGTTTCAAGAGCCTAGAAGTGCCAAAGGGAAGCTTCCAAAAATACTATATGGCACTAACATGAAGCCAGAAATCATAAACATCCTAGTGCTACTCCATAGAATAGGAGGTGAGAGTGAGGCACTCACTTTTGTAGATCACCATTTCTTCTTGGTGCATGTAATATGTTCTCAGCACCATTTATTGATTGGGAATTTATGGTAAGTGAAAATCTGGCCAATGCCCTAGATAGAGGTGAACATCAAAATGAATTTTATTTGTCTTCATTTTTATTGTATATATTGGCCATGATCCAAATTTAGCCAGGGTTTCCTAGATTAGAGGAATTTCCTGATGATGTTAAGAGCTACGAATTATTCCCCTCCTTGCAATTGCATAACAGTTATGTTGATTACCTCTGAGTTAATGATGCATTTACAATGAGATTCAGCAGGGAGCTACAAGGTTTCCCAAAAAGGAGATTCTCTCTCAAAGCCATGGCTTTTATTATCTAGTTTGGATGTTATTTCATTCAATTTGGGGATTTATCATACATTCATCTTGCAGGATTTGACGACTTCCCTTTGAAGCTGCCCAGATATCCTACTGACATGATCATGCTGGTGGAGGTGATGAGACAAGCGCTTCAAGTGAATTTTATTTGCATTGATGCAAGGAAGAAGGGCTATGACTTCCCTATTACTATTGGAGCTTACAATTGTACATCCCGGTCTGAAGTGAAGAATGTTCTAAAGACATTCTCAAAGAGGTTTTCATTAGAAACCTATGATGTTCTGAGTCCACAATATGATCCTATTAATTACGCTCATGAATACCTGCAAATGAGCTGAGATATCCATCATGTAGATGACATCGAAGACTACTAGGCCAATTGTAGAGATGATTTGGAGAGTAGAGAGAGATTCTACGCGAGGTTAACTATTGAACAAATCAAAAAGTTCAAAGTTAACATAGCAGTGGAGGGGCTAGAAGATGACGGTAATCACATGTATGATAATACGTATCTGGAGAAGATAAATCTTGATCCTATCAGTTTTGAGCCTATTCTAGATCAAGTCGTCGGTGACTTGAAGACTCTAATGAGTAATATTTACAAGAGGACAGAGCAGTGGATTGAATGGACTACAGGAAGAAGGAAGAGGTTGGAAAGGCAGCCTCCTATTCAAAGGACCTCGGTAAAAGATACTTCAAACATTGCAAAAAATGCTTCAGTGATACTCCCAGTTACAACCAAAGGTTCATCTCAGCCAGTCGGGGGAGGCGATAAACCTCCTAAAAAAAGTTCAACCAAAGAAGACTTGTGGAGAAGGCCCGCTTCTAGACATTGGTTCAATAGAGGAACACACCAAAAGGGTAGGACATGAGAAGTTAGCTAAGGTAGTCACTATAGATGTACCGGCTGACACTTCAACCCAAGATACCCCAAGGTGAGAGTCCCCTGTTGTAGTGGAGGTGGGTGAAGATACCTCCAATGCCTCAGCTATAGAATCAGATGAGAGGGTGGGGAAGAAACAAGAGGCTACTCCAGGAATCATATTGGTGTCTTCTTCCCCTACCTCTGTAAATCCATTTTCTTCTAGGCCAAAGTCTACTCTTCCATTCATTAGGAAATTGTTTATAGAGAAGTTGGTCTCTGCCACAAAGGTCACCAGCGCTGAATTATGGATAGAGAACACTCTAGATCGCAAAAGAAAGAGGGTATAAGAAGGAGCTCCCAGTAAAGATACTTTAGCTTGAGCCTTGCAACCCGGTGTTGCTGTAACAAAGGCTAAGAAAGTAAAGACACTCTCCACATTGGGCTGGGACCCAAAAACTGGGCACTTCTCTATGGAGGTAGCAAAACCCACAAAGGAGGGCAGGTTTGAAGATTTAACTCCTTCAGATTTCAAACTACACTCATTTGACATGGGTTTAGCTTGACATGATACC
The DNA here is from genome assembly GCA_018584345.1 of Thuja plicata. Classification (NCBI taxonomy): domain Eukaryota; kingdom Viridiplantae; phylum Streptophyta; class Pinopsida; order Cupressales; family Cupressaceae; genus Thuja; species Thuja plicata. Next base: position 725,118 of record MU224912.1, on the reverse strand, counting down.
AAAGTGGATTGGTGGAAATCCACTAATATAGTGATTGAAGAAGAGCTATAAGAACTTAAAATGACAAAGGTACAACTCAAGGCCGAAGTCTATGAACTGACTAATTTCATTCAACAGTTGGTCACTCCAGTTGCTAGTATTCCCATTACTCAGACCACATTCGATCCCAATGCTACAGAGATCAAGCCATAATAGCCAAATTGAAAGAAGATAGGCACTTCACACAGTTCATCAAGGGATGGGGCCAAGAGACTCAAATATGAAGGATTGGCAGTTGTCGAGTAATTGGGTAATACTATCTTAAGACTAGAAATAGAATGGAATAATATTGAGAAGAACTTGCAGACGCTCGCATCTAAGAGAGTGAAGTGTCAATAATGCATAGTGATGATCCATGTGGTAGTAAAGATGAAGACCAAGGAGGCATTTAAAGCCAAGATTCTTCAAAAAGGGGATGAACTCCTAATTGAGTGGCTCTAAAGTCTAGAGTTTAAAATTGAGATGATCATTTAGGTCGAGACAGGGTTGAAACAAGTAGATGTTAAGGTCAAGGAGGAATAGAATAAAGACTTTAAGATTCTCCAAGGTCTACACATAGAGTCACAAATGAGTGGACAAGGCAAAGAAATGATAGGATTGGCTAATGTGCAAAAATCATTTTCTGATTATGTGCATAAGTTGTCAGAGCAGTCTTCAACCCATTTGGACAAGGTGCCAGAACTCCAGCAGTTGAGTGGATGTATTTACAAAGCCATGGAAGAATTGAAAAATTAGACAAATGCAATTAAGAGCTTGGCCAAGGATAATTCTAGGTGGCTCATCCATTATACCAATGTCCATGTCAACATGCATGAAGAGCTCATCCGAGTTATTACAACTGTCACCGCCTATAGGGCTAAATTAGGCAAAGGGAATGAAACTGAAGCTTAAATAGATTCTCCCTTTGCACCAAATTTTTATGATATTGTAATGGATAAACCTTTATTTATCATTCCTACTGAAAATAAGTTGAACCATTTTTGGTTACTCTTTTTGTAATGGTCAAGACTCAAACTCTATATGTACTATACTGAAAATTAATATAAAGGTCGGCTAATTTTTGGTAAAAGATAGCATTTTGTTGAGTCAATTATGTGTTTCTAAATACCATTGATTTAACTGTTCCATTGCATTGCATTTATCTTTCTATTGAATTCAAATGTTTCTTCTTGGTTAGATTTGCAATCTATTTTTGAACTAGAATTTGGTATTATGATCTGATACAGCTAATTAAGGGGAAAATTTTTTGTCATCCTAAGTTTGGGAAACATTTCTATGATATAGATTGATTCATTGTCATTTCATCTTTAATATTTAGTCTTGCATCTACATTTTCAGTATTCATTCATGCATTTCCAATTTTGGGAGTTAATTTGATTGATAAAATCTCAGAATCAGTTAGATTTAGAGTTGAATTTATCCTGCTTGAGCTATTTCATGTCTAGGTTTAGCTTCATTTGCCTCTTTTGTTCTTGGGTCAAGAACATACCTCTGTTAGACTAGGGAAGATCAAAATTCACTAAAAATCATTCATATAAGGGAGCTATACCTTTAAATTCAGAGGGAAATTAGTTAACAATTACAATTTCCCAACTGTTGTATTCAATTGCTTCTTCAATATTTGGGTATTTTAGAGTTATAACAGAGAAGAACAATCTATTTGCCAATAGATTTTTGGTGACTCTGCTAGGGAATTGAACAATCATTATACCAGAAGCATATCATGGAGAAAGATGGTGCTTCCCCATGAAAACATAATTCTTGTGCTCCAAACAAATCTTGGATTCCAAGATAATCAAGAGGATCTCATCTCTTCATTTAAATTTTTTTTCTAGAGATACAGAAGAGATAGAGAACATTATAGAAATGCTAGTCAAGTGCTTGAACAAGAAGAAGCTAGAGTAGAAGCACTTGAAAGAGCCATTCGAAGGGGAAACATAAGAAGGGCACAACATCAAGCTGAGCCTGAAGCTAGGCTAGATGACTAGTTGGAACCTTGGAGCCCAAGAGGTTTCTCAGGAGTGCAAAGAAGGAAGGTGACATAGACCCAGTTTTTGAGAGACTTGTAAACCTTGATTTTTCTCTACTTGAAGTACCCCATCAGAAGAATAGAAATATTAAGAGAAAATTTAGGCCTCCTTCTCCTCCTAAACGATTTTCTCTTTTTCCTACAATTTGTCAAGTATTAACTTTGCACAGAGTAGTTTCTCCTCCTGTTGTTAACCTAACGCCCTATCTACCTCTGGTAGTTATGACACTTCCTTGGGCTACTGCAGTTGGACCATTACAATTAGCAGCATATAATCCTCTTCCTTCGGGTTCTAGAAATAACTTTCCTAAATTTTTTGGAGATGAGAAAGTATCTATGGATGAGCACATTGTTGCCTTCTTTGCTTCAGTTAATATCCTAGCGGTACGAGAAGAGGATGTGGCCATCAGATTATTTGTTAAGACCCTTATTAAGGGTGTTGTTGATTGGTTTCACCACTTACCTAATTCTTCTATCACAGATTGGGCCTCCATGAGAGTTACCTTTGAAACAAGGTTTAAAACGGCTGAAGATGAGCATGCCCTATTGACGCAATTAACTTCTATCAAGAAAGAACCTTCTATTAGTATGAGAGATTTTATAGCTAAATTCAATAAGCTTTTAAATTGTATCCCAGCAGTTGACATGCCTACAACTGTAAATTTTAAAAAATTCTTCATAAGTCCTATGCCGCTAGACATCAATTATGATCTAAGAAGAGTGAACCCTATAGATTTGGATGCCACACAAAGAACTGTTGTAGAAATTGAAGACCATATGAGCTCATATGGGAAATGGAAAAGAGAAATAAAATCTAGAGCTAGTAGTAGTAATACTACGTCATCAGATGAGATGATTAATAAACTATCCAATGAATTCATTACATTCAAGAGGGAACTTCCCAAATTTAATAATCCCTACCAGTGAAACTTTAAAGAGCAGCCTAGGAGAAACAACAAGGGGAGGAATGCTAAAGGAAAGGCATTATAGTTGACTGCTCCATCATAGAGGCTAGCTATAGAAGCTCCTCATAAAAAAGGAAACATGTGTACCTTCCACCTAACTACATATCATTACAGAGAGAGTTTCCCCGATGTAGCTTGTGTTTGGAAAATGCATCAGACTGATGAATGGAATGCTAGAATATCAGGAGCTGAACCAGATTCATACTCGCATGGCGACTCTAAAAACTCATATTTAGAGTATGAATCAGATTTAGAACAAGAAACAACATGTTACGCTACCATAGATAGGACCTCTTATATAGTCTTGACCCAAAGTCAAAAGGATAAAAGCTCTGCTTTGACACTTCCACTTAAAAATAATGAGGCATCTACTTCCTATTCTAAGGAGGAAAATAAGGGAGTGAGAATTCTACATCTAGGTAAGGAGAAAATCTCTTTTGACATTATTCAATTCTTTAGAGATTCCTGAATTCAAAATTTCTCCTATAGACTATCTTAAGTCTAATCCCATAGAACTGCAAAAGCTAGTAGATTACTGTAAAGACGGGAATCTAGAGTTAAACCAAAATGTCATGACTACCATAGAAAATGATTCTATATTTGCAGAACCAAATAAGAAAGGGGAACCTTCTATTTTGGCTACCTTCCTAGGCCAAAATCCTGACCCATTCTATGTGTCATTATATATCAATCATTGCAAGTTAAGCAATTGCATAATAAACTCCGGAGCCTTAGATAATGTAATTCCATCAACTATAGCTAAAGCTTTAGGACTTACTCTCACTAAAGCCCATGGTAGATGTCACTCTATGATTCTAAGAAAGTACCCTTGGTCAGCCAGATTAAAGATGCTCAAGTGGCCCTGGTGGAACACCCTGAAAAGAAAATATTGTTAACAATACTGGTTGCTGATATACTTGCCAGTTATGGTTTGTTACTAAGAAGGAGTTTCTATAGAGATCTAGGAGGGGAAATAAAATTGGATTGGTCCCAAGCTTTAATCCCAGTGGTCAACAAAAAGATAAAACTGGTCCTAGAGGAGACAGCTAAGTTCACAGTGTTGAAATCTGATGACCCTAAAGCCCAAATTCTGTATCAAGAATTGGAATTTGGAAACTATATGCTATTCACTAATGATCATGATGAGGAAATGGACCCAAGAGAAGAAAAAAAGCATTTTTCCACCAAAGAAATGCCACCACAGATCTGGACTCTTGAATTTGATGGCAGTTGTGCATCTTCAGGATTTGGTGCAGGTGTGGTCTTGATATCACCAGATGGAGTATGTGAGCCCATGGATTATAAATTAGAGTTCGGGAACACCAACAATACTACCGAGTATGAATCCCTTTTGTTAGGGATTATCGCTGAAAAATAAAGGGCTGTGAAATTTTTGAGAGCTCGGGATGATGCTGATCTAATTGTACATCAAGTTAAAAACCAATACTCTATAAAGAATCATAGATTGAAGAATTACAAAAATAGATTATGGGACAAAATAGAGGCACTAGATGTATTCTTTATTGAATCCATACCGAGAGAATTGAACTCTAAGGCAGACTCTTTAACAGTGTTAGCTTCACTACTCCTCCCTCACCCAGACTTCAAAGATAAGAAGTACCAAGTAGAGGTCATGTATCGACCATCTGTACCCAACAATGTGGAAGATTGGCAAGTTTTTGAAGATGACTAGAATTTCCTTCTCTTTCTAGAGAGTAGTGCTAACTTTCATAAAGATGTTCCTAAAATAACTAAAGGAGACCTCCAGGACAAGGAAAAGAAGATAATTCATATTTCATCCAGTTTCAAGGTAATATCATTCCTCCCCATCTGGTCACTCTTGACAAGCTTTTCAATAGGTACGACACCCTTTTTAAAGAGAAGAGGATTGAGAGAGGCCCTACCACTGGAAAATATGAGGGAATGAACATAGGAACTGAGAAGGATCCCAAGATGATCAACATTGGGAAATGTTGTACTGAAGAGGAGAGGAAAGAGGCTAGGAAACTCTTCCTAGAATACCAAGATGTTTTCTCCTGGAGCTATGAAGATTTAAAGAGCTTCATGAATGGGAAGTTTAAGCATCGAATCCCCTTAAAATCCAATGTTGCTCCATTCAGGAAAAAAAAAAAGGAATTAAAACCCCAAAGTTTTTGATGCCATATTCAGGGAGGTTGATAAAATGCTCAAAGCAAGGATCATATACCCTATACACCATTCTACCTAGGTAGAGAATATAGTGCATGTGAGGAAGAAGAATGGAGAAATAAGAATCTATGTTAACTTTAGAAACCTTAATCAATCTTCTTTGAAGGACAATTACATAGTTCCTAACATGGATCATCTCTTGCAAATCATGGCCAGAGATGAAATGATGTCCATGTTAGACAGCTTCTCAGGGTATAACCAGATTGAAGTTGAGAAAGAAGACTAACATAAAATGACTTTCACTACTCCATGGGGCACCTTTTCATATCATAGAATGCCATTTGGGTTAATCAACACTGGAGCCACCTTTTAGAGAGGTATGGAGCTTTCCTTCAGATATATGAAGAACAAAATCATTGGTATGTATCTGGATGATCTTACTCTATTTTAAGAAGATCACATAAATGATTTAAGAAGAGTATTGTAAAGGTGCCAAGAGGATGGGATTTCGCTGAACCCCAAGAAGTCATATTTCTATGTGACTGAAGGGAAATTTCTGGGTCACATTGTCTCCCAAGAAGGCATAAGGATTGACCCAAAAAGGGTAATATCAATCCAACAATTGAGTTTACCTGTGAACAAAACCGGAGTGAAATGATTTTTCAGCCAGGTAAACTTTCTTAGGAGGTTCATTCTAGATTTTTCTGAGATTACCAAATGCATAGTGGACATGGTGAAGGGAAATGTGAGTTTCAATTGGAATGAGCCTGGTAATCAAGCTTTCAAAAGCATAAAGGATAGCCTAGCCAATGCTCCTATGTTATGTCACCTAGATTATAGGAAAGATTTCATAATCTATTGTTATTCTTCTAAACATACTCTATCAGCCATCCTAATTTAGGAGAAAGAGGAGGGAATCCAAGCTCCCATTGCTTTTATGAGAACACCTCTAAAAAATCATGAATTGAGATACTCTCAGACTGAAAAGCATGCTTTCACAGTTGTAAAGGCTTTAAAGAATTTTACATTTTACATTTTACACTCGCACTCTCTAGTGTATGTGCCTGATATTGCAGTAAAAATAATATTGACTCAACATGATGTAGGATGTAACAATAGAGGAACATGGGTGGCTAAAACCCAAGAATATGACATAGAGATCAAGCCCACCAAGTTGGTGAGAGGGAACGCATTATGCAAGGCGATGGCGGAAAACCAAGCGGACAAAAATCTAGAAGCTACACATTTGGTTTTGGCAGTAAGTATGCAAGACCCTTGGTTTGAAAACATTGTGTATTTCTTGACATATGGTGAATTCCCTTAAGCATTAACTTTGAAGCAAAGAAGATATCTAAAACTGAAAGCTTCTAAATATGTAATTTGGGAAGATAGACTATATAAGAGATTTATAGATGGAAATTTCCTCTGGTGTGTCGACAAATAATAGAAAGAGAAGCTACTAAAAGTGTTTCATGATGAAGCCTGTCGGGGACACTTCTCCTCATCAGTCACTGCATTAAAGATTTTGAGGCAGTGTTATTACTGGCCAAGAATATTTAGAGATGCTTACCGTTGGGTAGCGAGATGTGAAAAATGCAAAATGTTTACTGGAAAGCCTCAATTGGTAGCACTACCCTTAAGACCAGTGGTAATTGAGGGTCCTATTCAACAATGGGGTCTTGATTTTATTGGTTCTATAAATCCCACATCTAGCGTGGGTCATACCTACATAATGACTGTGACCAATTACTTCACAAAATGGGTGGAGGCAAAAGCAACCAAGAGAACTACTTCAGAAGTGGCATGTGATTTTATCAAAGAAAAGATTCTAGTAAGATTTGGTGTGCCTGTTAAGTTAGTTATGGATAATGCCACATACTTTCCCTCTCAAGAAATTATTGAATTTTTCTTTGAGTATGGTGTCATGATCAGTCATTCATCTAATTAATTCCCTTAAGGGAACGGTCAAGCCGAGTCTAGCAATAAAAAAATTGTAAATATCATGAAAAAGATTGTGGCAGATAACCAGAGAACCTGGCATAAGAAAATCTATGAAGCCCTCTGGGAAGATAGAGTGATTTCCAAAAGAGCCATTGGTGTATCTCCTTTTGAATTTGTTTATGGGGTAGAAGCCAGTCTTCTATTACCATTGGAGTTAGCAACTTGAAAACTGAGAACAACAGTAGAGGATGGCATGTACAAAGATGGTTTAGAAAAAAAGATTTTGTACCTAAACAAATTGGAAGAAGAACAAGAAAAAATGGTTGATCACATCACACGACACCAAATGTGTGTGAAGAACTTGTTTGAAAAAAAGAGAAGACCTCAGAAATTTATGCAGGGAGACATGGTGTTGTTATGGGACAAGCATAGGGCACCCAAAGGCATGCACAAAAAATTTGAAACATTATAGAAAGGACCTTTTAAGATCCATTAGGCATTTAAGAATAATTATTTTAAATTGACATATCTAGAATGTGAGGTGCTACCCCTGACATATAATGGTCAGGATTTGAATCTCTATCAGATCTGAATTTTAAATAGGTAAACCCCGTATTGTACCATAGTTATGTTTAGTTCCTTTTTTTGTTTTCCTAGTTAGGCTTGCTTTTTACTTCCTTTCCCGTGTCTTGCTTTAGCTTTTTTGTGAGCCACCTCTAATTAAGCTTTGAGAAACTAGAGATTTGAGTTCCTTTCTTGGACATATGAATGTCCAAGTCCCTAGACATAGCCAGTTGTTGCCCCACTTTTGGTCTATATACCTTTAGACAAAAGCGGGAGTTTAGTTGATAGTAGTAGTTTTGAAAGTGTTGTGATTTCCTGGAGTCTAAGTCTAATTGTCCCCTTAGGATAGGCGACCTTTCTCAGATTTTCCCAATTTCATTTCTCCTTGTGAGCCCGGGGGATTCTTATCTGAATTTGGGCTTAATCGAGTAGGTTTAAGACCCCAAATTTGATAAAGGTCACAATTCAGAGACTTCTAACATGTATCTTCTGTGATTTTGGAGTTTGTAGCTTGAATACTTTATATTGCTTCACTGGCAGAAAATTGGTTTCAGGCTTCTCCACTGGCAGAAAATTGGGTTTTGGCTTCTCCACTGGTAGAAAATTGGGTTTGGGCTTCTCCGCTAGCAAAAAACCACCAGCAGGGTGTGTTTTCTGTAGATATCTATTCCATGATGTCTCAGCAGTCAGTACAGTTTTAAAGTGGATGATTTGGGCTTAGAAAGGCTATCACATTTAGAATACATCTCTGTGGGCTGAAAAGAATGATTAAATGGAGAGAAATATAGGATGTAAGCTCACTAGCGGAAAAGTGGAAAATAGCTTCTCCACTACTCCAACAGGCAGGGTTCGACCGGCGAAGTATGTTTTCTGCCAAACCATTAAAATAAAGGATTTTCAAAGGGAGATCAATCTCATAAGTGACCCAAGGCATGAAGAAAGATATTGAAATCAACAAATATCATTTTAGCATCTCAATAGGCTAAAATTCTCTTTTGTCGGATTTTCAAATAGAGAGCACTCCAAAAGCATTTCTCCACCCAAAGGAGAAGTGGAAAAGTAATTTTATGCTGCCTCACGAAAGTTACCATTACAGTTACTAAAGTGAAAAGACATTTCTCAATGACCCGTAATAGAAAAGTAATTAATCCAAATAAATTCATTTTACTTCATAATGGACCTTTCCATTAATTCTTGGGTCCTTTCATTCATGTGGCATAGGAAGTCGGCCGTTAAATGGTAAGAATTCAAAAGTTATAAAATCAGTTGAAGGTTGAAAACATGAGCTACCATTTGTTTGACAAATTGTTTTAATTTGAAGCCTCTGATATTGGTTATTCTTTGCCCCTGCATTCATGAGAGATATTCCTGATTCCCAAACCAAATCATTCAAAGCATGGCTTCCAGATTTATGGGATTCGATGGAATGAACAACATCACCTCTGACTAGTATAGGATCTCAAATACATCTCTGAAGTTCTTTTTTATGCAAAAATTTCAAAATAGGTTAAAAGTGTACCAGATGCATCCCATCACTGAGAAACTGAAGGATAGAAGATTAGTTGAAGCTGCTAGTTTCCTGTAGTCATTCAAGCCCCTGAATTGATCCAAGAATGTATAGCTCGATACAACCTAGATATCAAGAAAATCCTCTTGCCTAATGATATGGTGTTTCTCTCTATCAATAGAGAATCGGTTCAGAACTTGATTCGCATTCCAGAGCAAGTTGAGTATTCAGAAATGACATGTAGTCAGGCGGTGATTGAATATATAGAACAGAAGTCAGTTTGGAAGAAGGAGATAATAAAGACATGGTTTCAAGAGCCTAGAAGTGCCAAAGGGAAGCAACCAAAAACACTATATGGAACTAACCTGAAGCCAAAAATCATAGACATCCTGGTGTTGTAAGGAAACTCAAGTGCGGAAATAGATTCCTACACTAATCTCTAAAGGAAAGTATTGTGAAAATTCTTTTAAATCATTACAATTTCAGATTCATTAACTACTTTAACAATGATATTACAGCCATATACCATGCATACAGAAAATAGAGAATGACAGAATGATTTACCCTGGGGAAAACCTTTCAGTAAAAAACCCCAGCACTCCAAAACCTGCACAATGTATTATCTTCAACACAACAGTTACAACACACTTGCAATGCAAGTTCTTTCAGGAGACAATTGACACTCAAAGAAAAATCCCATAGCACAAGATCATACCAACAATACACTCATTTTCTATTCCAGTCTGTAACCCTAAAAAATGCTTATATCATGCGCTTTCCTTTTTAGGGCAACTTTCAAAGATAGCCGTATTAGGGTTTTACCATTCTTTGAGAAAATAGAAACTGAACCCCATGATTGCAGAAGAGTTTACAGTACTCAACTTTATCATTTTCCACATGTCTTTCATGTCTTCACCCGTCATTGAATCTTCTAGAAATAGCTCTTACGTGTCATAGGAATCCATCATAACCATTTCAGACATGATCTCCTTACACACAATTCAAGATGTCGACACATCAAGTGGAGTGACACATCAACATGCCAACTAGACATGTACACTCACACTTAATTACATTATTTTCAAGAAATACATTTAAAAAAACAAATAATAAGAATAGGAAATATCCTAGGTTGAGACACCTTATTCCTAACAGGTGTTGCTCCACAAGATCAGAGGTGAGAGTGAGGAACTCAATTTTGTAGATCATCATTTCTTCTTGGTTTAGGTAATTTGTTCTCAACACCATTTTATTGATTGGGCATTTATGGTAAGTGAAAATCTTGCCAATTCCCTAGACAGAGCTAAACATCAAAATGAATTTTTTTTGTCTTCAGTTTTATTGTATATATTGGACACGATCCAAATTTGGCCAAGGCTTCCTAGGTTAGAGGAATTTCTTGATGATGTTAATAGTTATGAATTTTTCCCCTCCTTGCAATTGCATAACAATTATGTTGATTACCTCCGAGTTAATGACGTGTTTACAATGAGACTATGTAGGGAGCTACAAGGTTTCCCAGAAAGGAGATTCTCTCCCAAAGCCATGGATTTTATCAACTAGTTTGGATGTTATTTCATTCAATTTAGGGATTTCTCATACATTCATCTTGCAGGATTTGACGACTTCCCTTTGAAGCTTCCCAAATATCCTACTGATATGATCATGCTGGTGGAGGTGATGAGACAAGCGCTACAAGTGAATTTGATCTGTGCTGATGCCAGGAAGAAGGGCTACAACTTTCCCATGACTATCAGAGCTTACAGTTGTGCATGTCAATTTGAAGCAAAGAATGTTCTAAAGATATTCTCAAAGGGGTTTTCATTAGAAACCTATGATGTTCTGAGGCCACAATATGGTCTTGTTAATTATTCTCATGACTACCTACAAATGAGTCAAGCCATCCATCATGTAGATGATATCGAAGACTACTAGGATAATTGTAGAGATGATTTGGAGAGTAGAGAGAGATTATATGCCAGAATACTATTGAACAAATCAAAAAGTTCAAAGCTAACATAGCAGTGGAGGGGCTAGAAGATGATGGTAATCACATGTATGATAATACATATCTAGAGAAGATAAATATCACTCCTATCAGTTCTGAGCCTATGATAGATCAAGCCGTCAGTGACTTGCAGACTCTAATGAGTTGTATTTACAAGAGGAAAGAGCAGTGGGTTGAGTGGACTGCAGGAAGAAGGAAGAGGTTGGAAAGGAAGCCTCCTACTCAAAGGACCCCAGTAAAAGATACTTCAAACATTGCATCAAATTCTTCAGCGATACTCCCAGTTACGACCAAAGGTTTATCTCTAGTGGCCAGGGGAGGTGATGAACCTCCTAAAAATGAAGTTCAACCAAAGAAGACTTGTGGAGAAGGTTCTCTTCCAGACATTGGGTTGACAGAGGAACCCACCAAAACTGTAGGACCTGAGTAGTCAGCTAAGATAGTCACTGTAGATGTACCAGATGACACTTTAACCCAAGATACCCTAAGGTGAGAGTCCCCTATTGTAGTGGAGGTGGGTGAAGATACCTCTGATGCATCAACTATAGAATCAGACGAGAGGGTGGGGAAGCAATAAGAGGCTTCTCAAGTCATCAGACTGGTGTCTTCTTCCCCTACCTCTTTAAATCCATTTGCTTCTAGGACAAAGTCTACTCCTCTAGTCATTAGGAAACTAGTTATAGAGGAGTTGGCATCTGCCACCTAGGTCACCAGCACAAAATCATGGATATAGAATACTCTAGAGTGAAAAAGAAAGAGGGTAGAACAAGGAGCTCCTAGTAAAGATACTTTAGCTCGAGCCTTGCAACCTGACACCACTACAGAAAAGGCTAAGAAAGTAAAGATGCTGTCCACATTGGGCTGGGACCTAGAAACCGGGCGAGGTAGTGATACCCACAAAGGAGGGTAGGTTTGAAGATTTAATATTTTGAACTACACTCATTTGACATGGGTTAAGCTCAACATGATTCTAAAGTGGATTGGTGGAAATCCACTATTATAGTGATTGAAGAAGAGCTGGAAGAACATAAAATGGAAAAGGTGCAGCTTAAGGCCAAAGTCAGTGAACTGACTAATTTCATTCGGCAGTTGGTCACTCTAGTTGCTAGTATTCCGAGTACTTAGACCACATTTGATTCCAATGCCGCGAAGAATCAAGCCATAATAGCCAAATTAAAAGAAGATAGGAACTTCATGCAGATTGGCAAGGGATCAGTTGAGAGACTCAAATCTAAAGGATTGGCACTTATCAAGCAATTAGGTAATGCTCTCTTAAGACTAGAAACAGAAAGGAACAATATTGAGAAGAATTTGCAGACTCTCGCATCGAAGAGAGAAAAGTGTCAAGAATGCATAGTGACACTCCATGTGGCAGTAAAGATGAAGACCAAGGAGGCATTAAAAGCCAAAATTCTGCAAAAAGGAGATGAACCCCTAATCGAGTGGCTCCAAAGTCTAGAGTTTAAAATTTAGATGATCATTAAGGCTGAGACATGGTTGCAACAAGTAGATGTTAAGGTCAAGAAGGAATAGAATAAAGACTTTAAGATTATCCAAGGTCTACACACAGAGTCATGAATGAGTGGACAAGGAAAAGAAATGATAGCATATGCTAATATGCAGAAATCATTTTTTGATTATATGCATAAGCTGTCAGAGAAGTCTTCCACCCATTCGGAGAAGGTGCCAAAACTCCAGTAGTTGAGTGGATGTATTTATAAATCCATGGAAGAATTGAAGGATCAGATGGATGCAATTAAGAGCCTGGCCAAGGATCATTCTAGGTGGCTCATCTGATATACCAATGTCCATGTCAAAAGGCATGAAGAGCTCATCCAAGTTATTACAGCTGTCAGTGCCTATAGGGCTAAATTAGGCAAAGGGAATGAAACTGAAGCTTAAATAGATTCTTCCTTTGTACCAAATTTTGATGATATTGTAACAGATAAAACTTTGTTTATCATTCCTTCTTAAAATAAGTTGAACCATTTTTGGTTAATCTTTTTGTAATGGTCAAGACTCAAACTCTATATGTACTATACTGAAAGTTAATACAAAGGTCGACTAAATTTTGGTAAAATATAGCATTTTTCTGAGTCAATTATGTGTGTCTGAATACCATTGCTTTAACTGTTCCATTTCATTTCATTTATCTTTGTATTGAGTTCAAATGTTTCTTTGAGGTTAGATTTGCAATCTATTTTCAAACCAGAATTCTGTATTATGATCTGATACAACTAATTAAGGGGAGAATCTGTTGTCATCCTAAGTTTGGGAAACATTTATGTGATATAGATTGATTCATTGTCATTTCATCTTTAATCTTTAGTCTTGCATCTACATTTTGAGTAGTCATTCATGCATTGCCAATTTTGGGAGTTAATCTGATTAATAAAATCTTAGAATCAGTTAGATTTAGAGTTGAATTTATCCTGCCTGAGCTATTTCCTATCTAGGTTTAGCTTGGTTTTCCTCTTCTGTTCTTGGGTCAAGAACAAACCTTTGTTAGACTAGAAAAGATCAAAATTCACTAAAAATCATTCATATAAGGGAGTTGTACCTTTAAATTCACAGGGAAATTAGTTTACAATTACAATTTCCCAACTGTTGTATTCAATTGCTTCTTCAATATTTGGGTATTCTAGAGTTATAACAGAGAAGAACAATTTGTTTACCAACAAAACTATATGCTTTAGTTCAGTCCCTTAGAAAGTAGAGGAATTATATATTTCCCAAATAATTTGTTTTGTTTACTAACAACCAAGCCCTTAGTTATATCAATACTCAGGAGAAACTAAGCAATAGACATCTGAAATGGATGGAATATTTACAAGCATTCACGTTTACATTTAAGCATAAGAAAGGAAAATTGAACAAGGTTGCAGATGAAATAAGAAGGAGATTGTTGATAGTCCAAGAGGTTCAGTTGAATAGCATTGGAATTTTTAGTTTCAGAGATCTATACAAGGTAGAAGAAGATTTTGGTAAAGCATACAAGGTGTGTGTTGATTTTTAGAATCATTTCGATAGCAAGTTTTCTGATTTTACTTTGCAGAATTGATTGTTATTTATGGGAAATCAGTTTTGTTTGCCAACAGGTTCAATGAGAGAGAATCTCATATAGGAGAAACACAATGGGTGTTTGAGTGTTCACTTTGGTATTACCAAAACCTTGGAGCTTGGGCAAAGGTTCTACCATTGGCCAAAGTTGGTAAGACATGTCACAAGGTATGTTGAGCAGTGTGTCATATGCATGAAAGCCAAAGGAGGAATAAGTAATGTAGGGTTATATCAACCTTTACCAGTCTCTAATAGGCCATGGGAGTGTGTGAGTATGGACTTCATAGTCGGTCTACCTAAAACAAAGAAGGATATGACAGCATTTATGTAGTGGTTAACAGATTTAGCAAAATGGGACATTTCATTCCCTACAAGACTACTCATGATACTAGTCACATAGCCTATTTGTTCTTAAAGAGATTGTAAGAATTCATGGTTTTTCCTAAGTATTGTATCATATAGGGATGAGAAGTTTATGAGCCATTTCAGGAGAGCTTTTTGGACTAGAATGGCTACTCATCTATCTTTTGGTTCAGCCTACCATCCTCAGATAAATGGCCAAACTCAGATGGTCAATAGAGTTTTGGGTAACCTATTGAGGTGACTAACTAAGGATTATGGTTAAACATGGGATGTGGTTATTCCCCAAGTAGAGTATGCATACAATGATAGCAAGAACAGAACCACAGGGAGAAGCCCATTTGAGATAGTTTATGGGATGCACCGAAGAGGTGTGTCTAAGCTTAGGGATCTTAGAGGCATGGAGTACATGAGTGGGAATGATGAGGACTTCAATCATACCATGAAGGATATCCAAGAGCAAGTCAAGAAGACCATACAAGACAGTACACAAAAATTGAAGGCCAAAGTTGATGAAAAGAGGAGAGACATTCAGTTTGAGGTAGGTGACTATGTCATGGTTCATTTGAACAAATCTTAGTTATAGAAGGGTGTCCCTACTAAAATTTAGATGAAGAGGGTGGGACCTTGTAAGATCCTAGCCAAATATGGGGTTAATGCATATAAAATAGACCTACCTTCATATTTGAGCATATCTCCGATGTTCAATGTACAAGGCTTGATCCAATTCAAAGGGAAGATAGATGGGAAGGGTCAAAGTAGACAAGGGGTTAGTGGTGATTTTGGGGCTACTGTATTAGTTCCCAAGCCACAGTTGGAAGCTAACAGAGTTCTAGCCTCAAGAGTCAATAAGACTACAAGGGCACAAGGTGTATATGGAACACCTCATCAAGTGGAAGAATAGGCCTAAATTAGAGGGCTCATGGATTTCATAAGCATACTTCAAAAAATTTGGGCATCTTTGAAGATGTTTTGTCCACGGGAGTGACATAACATTCCTGTGTGGGGGAGTATGGTGCAGGAGTACCTAGGTAGGGCTAGAATGTAACCTAGGGATTTTAAGTGTTTTTGTCTTGTAGTGGTCCTAGCAACACCAATATTGAAATAATAGGACTACTAGGGTCCTAGGATGTTTTGAGTTAGATGAGGAGGTCTAGTTAGGTCTTTAGTGATGTTATTTCTTATAATGTCCAAAGTTGTTCTTTCATTCCAAATTACCAATGTTGGGGCAATAGTGAGAATGATCCATCCAGGGGTAAAATTGGATAAGTAAGTGATTATAAGGCCTATTTGATGTTTAATTATCCTAACTATGCAATTTCCTAAGTTCTTTAGGTGTTTATTCATGTTTTATGCAAGAAGCACAAAAGTTACAAAAGTTGTCAATGTTGTCATTGACAACATTGACAACATTTCTTGCAATAACGTATTTTAGGGAATTGGAGGGTTCTAACTATCTGAAATTATTGGCTTAGGATAATGGAAACCTAAATAAGACCCCCCTCGACCTTGTGAACAAGTTGGTTGATTTTGATAAGCTATTATATAGACTATGTTATCAATGAAACAGTTATAGTTCTTGTATATCTGAGAATTTTGTATTTTCATGGATTAGATTGCCTACTGTAACTCTTTATTATGTTAGGGTATTATTTTTTTAGATTATGTGTGGTGGTATATTTCTATTTCATGTTGATTTAGTTATTTTTGTAAATTCATTTTGTTTCTAACTAGTCGCTGGCCTGAACCAAGCCACTTCTGGAAATGGGGTCATAAGTCCTCTTCCCACCGTGGAGTTTGCATGGGCCTTTGGAATTAGGGATATAAATCCATGTAAATATTGTATAGTGAAGGAGGGGCTCTAGGAAGAAAGGGAGATATTTTTAATGTGATGCCCTAGGTGAGCCAAAGATGCATGGATAAGGATCACAGGAAGTTGCAGAGCTAGTTGGTGGGATTGAAAGCATTTATTTCTTCAATAAGGGATTTTGGAGAGGTATTAGGGTGTATGTAGGAGTTTTAACCTGGTGGAGAAGATTGGGTGAGGTTTTTTGAATGGTAAGAAACAAATTCTTTGTGCAGACAGTGTTAATGCTTGAAAACCCTAATTTTTAGGCATGATTATAGGAGCCACTATAAGGACAACTTTGGGAAGTAATACCTAGAAAATATTTAGGTTCTTAATAAAGGGTATCAAAATACATTATTATTTTCCCAACTTTTTAAGGATTTTTGCAAGTTATTTGGGAAAAAAAGCCTGATTAGGCTAATGCTTGTAGCTCTGTTTTGGGTGAATTTGTCTTGGTTCTTGGTACTTGTTTAGGGTTCCATGGTAAAGGGTGTTTGTGGACATTGTATTGGATCCAATTAACCATCTAGTGGACTACCTCTCCATATGGAAGAGTTCTTGATATTTTTGGATTAATTTATGAAGATGGGCAAGAAGAACACTATGGCTAGGTGTTGAAGTAGTTTGATTTTCTTGTTGGTGTACTCAAGATGAATTGGAGCAAGATCTTTTGGAAAGGATCCTTGAAGATTAGGGTTAGTGAAGAACCCCAATTAGGCTGAAGAAGATGCCTATTCAAGACCCTCATGGAGGATATGGTAGGAAAGCAAGGCTTGTTGCTACATCAGTCTCTTCATTTCCCAAGTTTATCCTTTCTACTTAATCCTTTGTGACATTAGTGTTTTTCTTGTCTATTTTTTAATATTTATTGTCAAAAAATGTCTCCATTTCTACAAGGCCTTTTGGAACCTTATTGGTTTTAATCTGAATGAATTCTTTTCTAAACAATACTTCTTTCACATTCTCTATTTCAACATGACCATTCAGGTCTTTCAATTGATCCTCATACTCTTACTCACATGCTAAAAAGTTTATTATATCTCTGTCATCTTCAAAGATTTTCTAGTTGTTGATGTTATCAGGTATAATAGGCCTAGTTTTAACTTCAACTTGAACCATGTCTTCACAAGGGATGTCATTATGCTTCAATGCCAAATTAGCCATATAATCTGTAATGATATTTTCTAATCTATCTATCCAATCAATAGAAAAATAATCAAAACATTCTATAAGATTCCATACTTCATTTCTATGTATTTTAAAATGATGATCCTTAGCAAAAAATTTATTTCTAACTTGAGAAATAACCAATTTAGAATCACCAAAGACACTTAAACATTTTATTCCATGCTTAATAGCTATCCTAAAACAAAGAAGTAGAGCTTCATACTCTGCAACATTGTTAGTACATTCAAAATCTGATAAAAAGGAATATTTAAATATCTTCTTATCAGGGGAAAAGAAAATGACACCAGCTCCATTACCATCCTTGCATCAAGCACCATAAAAATACATTTTCCAAATTGTATTATTATTTACTTCAACATGTAATTCAATATGTTCAGTATTATGAATTGCATTTTTTGAAATACTTACCTGAAAGTTATCCATATCAGAATGATAGAAATTTATAACCAAGCTTGGATTCACATCCTCAATAATGTATGGAATTCTAGTATCCCTATAAATTCTTACATCCCTGCCGCTCACTAGAATAGAAGCATAAGAAATATCTAATTGAATACTACCTCCTACTAAGCTAGACCATTGTCTAAATAGGACCATTCCATAATTGGTAAGAACTTCAACCACAGTAATATCCATTTTATAAGACATCCCAGGACATGTAGGAAATATAAATTCAACATTTTTTATTGTTCCTACAACATGAACAAATCTATTATCCATACCATAACATCTACCAAATTTGGTATCAACATTCATTCCTAATTCTTTCATTACATCATTAGGCATAATATTTATTGCTACACCATAATCTATCATACAATTCTTTATAAATCTATTGTTTATCAATAGATTAAGATAGAAAGGATCAATTTGATTTCAATTTTTGTTTAAAGTAGTTCCTAGATAAATAGCTGGAGGATCCTTTACTTCTTGGTTAAGATCTTCCTTATTACCTACATTAGACAATAATTTCAAAGCTTCATATTTACATTCAGGTATTTTAACTATTTAAAGCAAAGGAATATATATTTTAACTTAAGATAATGCATTAGACATGAAAGAACATTCATTGGGAAAAGATTTACTAACCAAATTTTCTCTTAATATTGTTAAAAAGTCCTAAGGTTCTACCTGTTTATCTTGAGCAATGTTTTTGTGCTTCAGCCTCTTTGGATCAGTTCCTTGGTCAGGTTTCCCTCAGTCTGCATTTACTATTCTATTCCTTAACTTGTAATTACTTCTTTCTTCTTCCACAATAGCTATTGTGTATGTTTTCTTCTCCTTTTCTATTAATTCTTTTAATATTGGAGGACCATCCCGATAATCCCCATATTGGTACACTCTATTTAGGTCATCCCTACAATAGTATTCATCTAAAGATCTATCATCATCATATCCCCACATAGGATCTATTGATAAATTATTCACTATGGGTTTCTGATCATTATTCAGATCTTCATCCTCTCCCCATCTTTGGGAAACAACAATATTCATAAGAATGTGTTAGTCTGCAGGCTTCACACCAAGGATAGCTTTCCACAAAATGGTTGTTTTTCCTCAATGGAAAGGGAGTATGCAATTATTTTTTCACTGGTTTTGCATCCTTCCATTCTGTGCTATAAGGCATATCCTGCAATTTATATGTCATTTTTGTATGGTACCCGATTATTCTGGTTGTACTTAAAATTCTCTCTTCCATTATTCACTTGGAGGCCTTTCACCATATTCATAATCTTATCTAATCTATCTTCCTCCTTTTGTTCCTTAGGCTCTTTTGGATTGAACAATCGAGTGTCCTCCCTCTTATTAATTATACTAGATGCCTTCCTATCATTTTCAATACCTATAGCAATCTTGAGAGCATGTGCCAAAGTAGAAGGTTGTTGAGATATGATTTCATAATTTGTCTTTCTATCAAAGTCACCCATATAGAGATTAATCATAAAAGCATCAACAAGATGAACATCCCTTGGAATCCTATTTAGAACCTTGTTGAATCTTTTATTGAATTCAGCCACATATTCATTCTGATTTTTGTTCATACTTGTCAACTCATGTGAAGCAAAATAAGTATCATTGTGATCACCAAATTATTTTATGAATTGATTAACAAATTCATCCCAACTAGATATGGATCTGTCTTGCAAACCTTTGAACCATTCTACTACGTCTTCTATGTGGGATTGAACAAAAAATTTCATGTATACATCCTCATTTAATTCATCAAATTCTTGGATAACATTCTTCAAATTTACAAAATGCACTTTAGCTGATTCTGACCCATTCCCTGAAAAATTTGTAATTGCACTCCTTAATTCATTTTTTATGTCATTAGGACATCCCCTTATGCCATTAAAATCTAATTGTCTGTATCTTTCAGAAACCATTGGGGCTCTATAGTTTTTTCCATTTTTATTGATGGCTCCATGTCTTTGATTATTCTCATTTGCATTCTGGAATCTCTGATTATTTCTTGGTCCAAAATTTGAGTTGGTATTATAATTTCTTGGGCCATAATCTTGATCCCTATTACTTTGATATCCACTATAAATCCTTCCTTTATCTTGATTTCTATACTATTCATGTTGGTAAGATATGTTAGGATTCACTCTATTGTTGTTGTTTTGTTGTTCTCCATTGTTCGATTGTCCCCAATGATCTCTTCTTTCCCAATCATTGTTGTTTCTCTCAATTATTCCTCTATTGTCTAGTTTGAACAAGGGTTTGGTATGATCATTGTTCAAGATATGCCCACTGTTCTTCCTATGAGTATGATTGTAAACTTCATTTCTATCTTCCTTAGGACCTTCTTTATCTCTTTTTGATTTGATTGTACTTCTCATTATTCTCATTTTCCTCAGTACCTCTTCTGGCTGTCTTTTAAGAGCCATGACCATTTCTTCATCTTCTGATCCTGCATTGACCATCTCATGAAATACAACATCCCATTTGTTAACTATTTTCTCTCTTTCAATCATTTCCTGATTTGGATCATGTTGATACTCATGTCCTCCTCTAATACCTTGGAAAAGAAGATTAAAATTTTCATCACTGTTCTTATGGCTATGATGGCTTGAATTAGGGAATTGTTCACAAACATACTCTTGATTATTCTTATTAGGGTATATCATACATGGTACATATGACATCTTACCACTTTAAGTCTTGCCTTTCCTTAGGCTTAAGTCTAATTCAAGTTGATCTAGATGCAAGGATATTCTACTCCACATGAGATAGTTAATAAAAAAATTACATCACCAAATTTATCACCACTTTAAATTTGTAGAGTTGCCACCTTCTTCTTAAAACCAAATACTTTATTGTCTTCTGAATTCTTTTCTCCTAGAAGATCTTAACCTCTATTACTAGAAACTCTAAAAACTATCCTTTAATGATGCTCCCCAGTAGAGTTGCCAATCTGTTGGTGCTCAAATCAATAGATTGTATTTCCTATGGATTTTACATATCCAATGATGAGAAACCCAAGTGATTTTCTAACTGACAAGGTTTCAACCTAATTCAAGTGTCAACCTTCTGCAATTTTGGCTCTGCAGAACCAAGGCTGGTCAACCTATACCCCAAACTTGTCTTTCAAATCTTAAGGGATTTTTAGAGTAGATAATGTGTGATTCAAATTTCCTTATCCCAGAGTATGGAAAAGTACTACTGATATCCTTAAACTAGGAGCAATGAACTTTCAAGTATTTAATGTAATGCTGCAAATATTCAAAGAATCTTGATGGATAGAAGATATGAACTGAATAGAGTAAATGGATATAATATCTCAAAACTATAAAAATGAAACTATGACCATAATCCAATAAGCAAGAAAGACCAGTGCCTTAATCAACAATGGGAAATAGAGTCACTATCATTCCAATCTTATGTTCAACCCCATAGATAGTTTTACAAGAAAACTTATCCATTCAAAGGTGTTATGAAATGTACATGTAACCTAGAGAAAATTTAGATATATTTCAAAAGGGTATGACTTGGATTGAATTTTGTCCAGAAAAATCCATATGACATGCGGTGATCATTTTGTTGTGCCAAGTCAATTAAAAGAATCTATGTGTATATCGGTCGTTAGTTTCCAAACAATTGACAACTCTATTTGACTGTTTCTTTCTCTACGAGATCAAGATCTCTTGGCTTCGCCACCCCGCAATGGATGGAAGATCATCATTTTTCATTGTGCCCTCACACGACAGGTAGACAAAGGATAATTCTATTTCCATGTGGTTACAGAAATTGTATATTGACTTCGACCTTGTTATCTTTAAAACTGCACCCAAAGGAAATAAGAAGACATAAATGGCAGACAAGGATAATTGTTAAAGTCATAGATTCAAATGATATATTATTGATAAAAGACATAAGAAATATAAGTAAGAATCATAATATATAAACCAGAAGACTATAGAAGATAAATAAAAAAATGTAAAAAGATACTTCCCTGAGTGATTATGAACGCAAATCAATCGGAAAATATGGGTTCCACCAAAGTCTAGATGAAATTTTAGACACAATGAAGAATTATAGAACATTTAGAGTAATGAAGCAAGAAAATTAAAAAACTCAAAGTAAAGAGAATAAGGTAAAAATTAAAGATACAATTATTTACTCTTTACACAAATTCAGATACACACGACTTGAAGTTATCAAGTTTTTTCCTATTGAGTTATACAACAACATAGATGCAAGATGGAAATATGCTATGAATGGTGAAAAAAATGAGAGAATGATCTCTCATGCTAACTCAACTGAACCTATCTATACAAGAAATTTAAGAGACATTGAAACAATACTCTAAACAATTCGTTGTGAAAGGAAAATCTTTAAGGATTATGATAGGAGAATTGAAGCAAGAATAATTAGATACTAATGCAAAATGGAGAGAGATATTTGACATCAAAGAGATTGAATCTCAAGCTAAGAAAGGAAAGGATAATATAATAGATGAAGTTGTAAAGAATGTTCAAGGTAAGAATAATCCTATTGAATTGACATTAGACACCGATGAAGTTATCATTAAAGATATCATGGATAAAGATCTAGGAGATGATATATCACAATATGAGAATGTCATGGAAAGCAAGGACACTGATATAGAATAAATGAACATCAATGATAAGGCTACTACTGATCCATTCATGCAGCCTGTATTGGAATAAGTACTATATTTTCACACAACTCAAGGTGATAGTGCTACAACTATGGATATAGAAGAAGCAAAAACCAAACCTCAAAAGGAAACAAAAAAAGTAGCAACTGATCAACCAAAGGAAATAGTGAAAGAGAAGGAAAAGGAAACAGAGAGAGAGAAGGAAAAGGAAAAAGAGAAAGAGAAGGAACAAGAAGTAGAGAAGGAAAAGGAAGTTGAGGAAGTGAAAGACACATAAAAGGATACAACTACCGAGAAATCACTAGCACTGAACACCAAATCGGTTCCCTCAACCAAGTCTATTGCACAACAACAAGAGCCCGACAAAGATGAACCAAAGGGTCAAAGTGAACTGAAGGAAGTCGAGAAACAAAAATATGAGAAGAAAGAGGACATAATACAAGAAAACAAAGCAAAGGAGAAATAGGAGGAGAGGAAAGAAGTAAACAAGAAAGAGGAGAAAAAATATGAAACTATTCCCACTAAGGAAACATTTGATGCACTAAAGGCATCACATTCCCCAAAGAGTTCACCTAGTGGAAGTATTATAGAAAAGGAGAGGAAATGAAAGAAGAGGAAACCTGTAGATATGACTCAACCGATCATTTTACCCATTATTGGCTTATCTACTATGAGCCCTGGTGAAATGATTGAATATGGAGAAATAGTGAGACTTAAGGCAATGCAAAATAAATTACTTCAAAAAAGAAAGAAGACTGATGTATTGGAAAGTGTCAAGGATGTCTTACAGGACATTGTCATAGATGCCACTGTTAATGAAACAAAAGATATCATTATTCAAGTAGAAGGACTAGTGGAACAAGTCCAAAATCCAAATCACATCACTATCGACTACATGATGAAAGTTCATTCCAGCAAGATGGAAATGCAAATGATTGAATCAATCCTAGACAAAATCATAGTAGATAAGGTATCAATTTTTGAGATATCTACTAATATTGAGACAAAATTGTCTCATATTCTTTTAATATTTACAAAAGTTTTTTCTATTTTACACTCTATCAAGGATATCAAGAAGAAATATGAGTATGTTGAGGCTGAGCTGACTGAGAAGCAGACAAATGTAACTACCAAGTCTAGTTATTTACAAGTCTATTACTCAAGATTAAAACACTTGATGGGGATAAAACAAGAACTAAGACAAGAAGGAAATAATAAAAGGATCAAACATCTAGAGCTGCAAGCACTGTTGATTCCCCACATAGAATCAATGTAAAGGCATTTGAAGAAGGCCAAGGATTTGGTCAATGCCCTTGATAGTAGCTCACTGGACACCATCATTAGACTGGCAGCTAATGCTGCTACTCAAATCATTATACATCAAATACTCAAAGATGCATGGGAGTCATCCCTAGCCGATGTACAAAATAAGTATGCTCACATTTTCACTCATACATAATTTTATCCTACCGAGCACTAAGCAATTTTTCTTTTGGCATATTTGTCAAAATATGGGGATAATATAATTGTTAGAATAACTGAGAGGGAGGGGGGTGAATCAGTGCCCTCAAAAATTCATCCAAAACTTTATACCACATATATAAAACTTCTAGTTATCTTCAATCCTATAATAAGTATGCCTCGTGTGAATCTAACATGTATATACTCCTCTGCATTTATACTTTTTATCCTTTCCTTAAGCTTTACCGAATAGAAGTCTATCTTTTCTTAACCTTTACCAAAATACAGTAAATAACTTAGTCTTTACTGATCAATCCTATTTTAGTAATGTGTAAAGAAAAACATTAAAGCAATGAACCATATGTACACATTTGACACATGGATTTTTAATGTGGAAACCCTATTAAGGAAAAAAATACTTGGGACGTGTAACCCAAAAATTTTACTCTTCAGAAGTGAGCTCAGTGAAGAGCCAACCCTGTTAAAGGTTACAAACACACTATTAAGTGCGACCTTGTTAGAGGATTTAAAACTAATAGTTTATCATTTGACCTCACATTCACTATGTTTTCAACATGAAAACCTTTTGATAATCCTTGGGATGTATCTCAATATATAAAGGATGGTTAGATCCCACTCGGATAAGAGATTTTCGGAATCAATGGTTAAACTAAAACAATATATGATCTATTCATAAATACAAATTAATCTTGCAGATGTTTAGATCTCTTGTAATTCATAATACCTCTTCTGATCAATGTTCTCTTCAATCACTTTTCTCAACTTCTTTCTGCTCGGTGAATTTTGTTGCTTCTTTGTTGCTCGGTCTCTACAGAATTCTTTAGCTCTATTTACCAGCTTGTATGATCAGGTCTATATGAAGACTTCTATCTTTACCAGAATTCTCTTTAGCATTCCTCATTTTTGATAATGAATTACTTGTCTCTTTATATAGACATGATTTCATTGTTTCTTGTCCTTCTTGTTTTCCTCGTTGATCACATCCTGATTTGTAAATTTTGCCATGCTTTCTTTAGTTTTATTCTGCAAATCTCTCCTTGTTTTCTAGAATAAAACATGCTTTAAATATCCTTCTTATCTTCATATTTTAACTCATCGATGAAAACAAAGTAAACAATTAGTTAACTCTAGCTTTAGCTCTCGTTGGCTAACTTGTTTTTTCATATCCTAACTTAAGCTCTCATCAGTCAAGACTTTAGTTGTGCGCAATAACTACTGCCGATAGCTCAGGCATTAACTTCAGTTCTGTTCAGTGACAATTGTAGTTAGCTCAGTAATTATTACTTGGGTAACACTCTCCATCAGGTAACACTGTGAACTTCTGTGCTCAGGGTTCATTATCACTCGGTGTATGATTACTGACAATTTTTTTTTTCTCTTCAGATCTATAAGTGTTGTGACAATATGTTTATGAGCAATAATACCATATCAAGTTGACATCAATGAAAATACAATACATTAACTAATTTAATATATTGCATTTACTTTCTGTAGCTCGGTGATCATCAAATTTGTCATCTTCAAACATTCAATCAGTTATAGTTCATCAATTTCTCCCTTTGGAATTGATGGCAACATACTACATACTATTAATACAATATGAAATATATTAGTTGTAGTTCATCAATCTCTACCAAAATTATTGCTCTATAAACAATTCAAATATTTGGCTCACGGTAAGCTCTTCTAGCTTAGATTTGATTCTTGCAGAGTACTTTCTTCATTATGTATTCCCTTTACTGGATAGATGTAGCAACTTCTAATTTTGTCTCTCCCTTACTAGATAGATATGCAGTGTAAACTTTTCAATTCTCTCCCTTAGATGAATTTTCTTTTGAATCATTCACTGATGTTTTCTCTCTCTTTGAATGTTCCTCTTATTGATGGATATTTCTTTTCTCTCCCTTTCGATTATTATGATAGATATATCATATCCTTTTTTTTACAGCAATATATTTCATTGAATACTTCTCTCCCTTTGACAAAAATGCCAAACTATATCCTTCTTTTTTTAATATATTCATTGAATTTCTTCTCCATCTGCAATACAATAACTCTGGTGTTTGGTGCAAATAAGTACCTTGTGTGCAGATATATCTTTGTAGTCCATTTCTTTGCTTGTATCAACATGCTTGATTTTCTTTTAATGTATAGGCTGATACAACCTTCTAATCAGCTTAGTGACTAGTAGACAAGGGTCAGACCCCTAGTCTATTCCTCTGGTACTCAAATGTATCTTATGGAAATGGCTTTGTGAATATGTATGCTAATTATTCCTTGGATTGCACATATTCTAGTATCACTTGTTTCTCTTATACTTGTTCCCTTAAGTAATGATACTTAATAGTAATATGATTTGTCTTAGCATGCATGACATGGTTCTTTGAGATATTGATAAAACTTGTATTATCACAATAGATAATCAGTGGTTCAATAATTTTTCTAGTCATACCTTCTAGTAATAGCTTGATCCATGCAATGTTAGAGAAATTTGTAGCAGCAACAACCACATATTATACTTCTGCAGTAGATTATGAGATGCATCCTTGCTTTTTGTTTATCCATGTGACAAGTTCGTCACCTATAAAGAATACTCCTCCTGTTGTGATCTTTCTGTCATCTATGTTTCCAGCCCAATCATCATCTGTATAGACTTGAAGCTCAAATTTTCCTCCTCTTTTATACCACAAACCATAGTCTTCAGTATTCTTTAGATATTTCAAAATTCTTTTGACAGCAGTCATGTGTGATTATTTGGGATTAGCAGAGAATCTTGCAACTATTCCAACATCATGTGCTATATCTAGTTGAGTATGTACAACATACATTAGCTGCTAATCATAGATCTGTATAAGGTCTGATTTACCTCAATTGACTTGTCTTCTTTTGTCATCTTACATCTAGTTTCCATAGGTGTTCCAACTAGTTTGGAATCTTCCATCTTGAATATCTTGAGCACTTCCTTGATGTATTTGGATTGTGTGATGTAGATGCCTTCATCCTGTTGAAGAATCTGTAGACCAAGAAAGAATTTGATCTCCCCAAACATTGACATCTCAAACTCTTTTCTCATTTCATCAGAAAATGATTTGCATAACATATTATTACCTCCAAATATGATATCATGAGCAAATATTTCAGCAATCAAAATATTATCACCAGTATCTTCTTTTAAATATAGATTACTATTTTCACTTGTTCAAGTACAAATCCAATACTTATTAGATAAGAGTGAATTATTTCATACCATGATATCGGTGCTTGTTTCAATCCATACAAGGATTTGTGTAGTCTACATACCATGTTCCTCTTGTTAAGATCAACAAACCCTTCTAGTCATTCAATGTATACCTCTTCTTCTAGTATTCCATTTAGGAATGCATATTTGACATCCATTTGGTATACTTTGAATCCTTTGAATGTAGAATAAGCAAGTATAATTCTTACTCCTTCTAGTCTAGAAACAGGTGAAAATGTTTATCCATAGTCAATACCTTCTTCTTATACATACCCTTTTGATACTAATCTTGATTTGTTCCTTGTGACTTCTCCATTCTCAGTCACTTTGTTTCTGAATATCCATTTTGTACTAATAACATTTTTCTCATCTGGTCTAGGTACTAATTTCCATGTTTTTTTCTTCTGTATCTATTCTATCTCTTCATTAATAGCACTATCCCATTCTAGATTCTCAAATGAAGTATTAACATATTTAGGTTCAAAATCACAAATTAAACATCTAGTGTTCAGTGACTTCTTGTTCTCATTCCAACCTTTTGTCTCCTATGATCTTGTTCTATGGATGGTGTCTTCTGACATACTTGAAAATTACTAGTTTACCTCTTTGTTCATCATTTTGATCATCATCTTGACCTTCATTTTGATCTTCATCGCTCGGTACATCATTGTGAGTATTTTCCTAATTTTTGGTGTTTGCAGCCTGATGCTCGGGTGCATTTTTTTGTCGCTCGATAATGATACATTGTTTCTCGAGTAGAGTGTTAGTTTCTTCACTATAGATGAACCTGTTGTAATCTTCTGGTTCCTTTATTCTTTTCTCATCATTTTTCTCAACAAATTCATCCACTTTGACATTTGCACTTTCAATGATTTTTTTAGAGGATTTGTTAAGATATTTAGAGGCTTTTCTTTTGGTAGAATAACCTAGAAATATTCCTTCATCACCTTTTCAGTCAAGCTTTCAATTTCTATAATCTTTCAAAAAATAACATTGAACTCCAAAAATTATGAAGTAATTTACATTGGGTGTGTATCCATACCATAGCTCATAAGGTGTCTTATTGGTGTCTTTCTTTAGTTGAACTTTGTTCAGTATATAGACAACAATACTGACAACTTCTCTCCAGATTGTTTGTGTCATGCCTTTCTCAATCATCAATGTTCTATAAAAATCAACAATTGATCTGTTTCTTCTTTCAGCAATCCCATTTTTCTGTGGTGTTCTCAGTACAAAAACCTGTCTTTGAATTCCATTCTCATTACAAAAGTTAGTGAATTCATGAGAGATAAATTCTCCTCCTCTATCTAATCTTAGACATTTTAGTTCCTTTCCACTTTTCTTTTCTACTATAGCTTTATACCATTTAAACATCTTAAATGCTTCTAATTTATCTTTTAAGAACATAATAGTCATCATTCTAGAATAATCATCAACAAATAGAATGAAGTATCTATCACCATAGTAGCTCTTTGTTCTCATTGGTCCACATAAGCTAGTATGGACTAATTCAAGAATAGCATTAGATGTATAGGTCTTTCCCTTGAAACTATACTTTGTTATTTTATATTTTTGACAATTCTTACACATGACATGGTCAGGTTTTAACATTCTCAATAAGCCTCTTACTTTCCTTCTATTGATTATCCTAACCATGTTGTCAAAGTTCACATGACATAACCTTTTATGTCACAACCATATGTATTCATTTATAGCCAATAAACAAGTGGTCTCAATCTTATCTAGATAGAATAGGCTACCTTTTGTTTATTCACCAGTACCAATCAACCTTCCTGATTCATTAAAAATCTTTGCCTTTTTTTTCTCAAATGCAACTCGATGACCTGTATTATTCATCTATGAAACACTCAATAGATTATAGTTAAGTCCTTTCACCCAATATGCAATTTCACATTTGATCAGATTATTCAACATGATGGTTCCTTTACCTTCAAACAAAAAAGGTGAGCCATTACCCATTCTTATTGATCCACCATTATAATATTCAAAAGCCTCAAAGTTTTCCTTATCTCTAGCTATGTGGTGAGTACAGCCACTATCAATAATCTAGACATCATTCTTGATAGCCTTAAATATGAGTGTAGTTTCTACATACCTTTCTTCTTCATCTAAATCATCCTTCATAGCAACAAATACCACCTCAATATCTTCATCCAATTCAGTGTAAGTATTTTCAGCTTTGTTCTTGGCTAGGTAACAAACTTTCTTCCCTTTTTTCCTTGTAGTCTCAGTTATCTCTTCTATCAGATTGTGGGTTTCTTCGGTAGTCTTAGTCATCACTTATGTCATACTTATTTTTATAATATCTATCATCTTTTCTATCATCTTTTCTCTTTTTAGGAAATCTAGTAGAAAAGTGTCCAATATCTTTACATTTAAAACATACCAATGATAATTTACATGTGCATCTACCTCTGCCTCTCTGCAATCTTCTAGCCATTAGTGCTTCAATTTCATCAAGTTCTTGTTCATCACTATATAACTCTCACTATCATTTCTCATAGTGTGTTTATGACTTGATTTACTTACTTTCAGAGAAGATTTGAATGCAGACTCAAAAGATGGTAAGACACTGTTGTCAAAGTTATCCATCTCAATTGAAATAAGTCTACCAATCAAACTATCTAGAGTAACAATGTTATTTTCTACTGCTCTCATTTATTGTATAGAAAATACTCTAACAACATAAATAGGTAGTAAGGTTCTTAGAATTTTAGTTACCACTGTTTCTTCTTCAAGTACAGCTCCTACTCCTTGGATAGCATTACAAACTCTTTGATTATGCTACTGTACTGAGTGATGTTTTGTCCTTTCATTCTTAGGTTATCAAACTTTCCTCTTAGGCTTTCAAAATTTTCCCTCGGCACATTTGTATCTCCTTCATGTACTAGCCTCAATTTGTTCCACATTTTCTTTGCAGTGGTGCATGATTTGACATCTTAAAATTTAGCATCGTAGAGTGAGGAAGCAAGTTCTATCATCATAGAGTTGTGTGCATGTTTCTCTCTCAATTGATAAACTATGAAAGGTCCAGTAGGTAACACATATTTAGTACCTGACACAAGGGAGGTCGACAATGGGGCCTAGGGCACACCCAAAACCAACCAACTTGCAAATAAAATGTAGAATTACACAACAACAAAGTGAGAGAAGAGAAATGCAGAGATCTTTATCATTAATAATTCAAAACTCAATACATGCCAGGCTATAAGGCCTTCCTAGTTATGGATATATACATCAGAATGTATTACAATTGATCTTCTTACAACAGATATCTCAGATCTTCCATATCCTAGCATTTTCCTTCTTGCTCTAAGACTTGATACCTAAACTAAGAACATACAAAAGAATATATACAAGAGTCCAACAAAGTAGTCAGCGCTCAAATACAAAGGTGAGACCCAGATTTAGGTCCACTCAGATCCCAATGAGAGACCCCACATTAATTTAGCTATGGAAATTAAGTGTAGAAGTTAGCCAAATCAAGAAAAAAAACCATCAGTAAAGCATCACCAAAACTTGTTGGGCAAAGCATCACCGATAACAGCAAGCTCATCGGGAAAAGAGATCACTGAGACCCATTGGTAAAGCCAGAACCTGATAGACAGAAAAATAATAGAAAAACATAAGTAAACTTATTTTTGGCTGAGTAGGATTGCCAAGGACCCAAGATGCTCCTGCATCAGTACCCAAATACTGTGTGATATCATTTTCAATACCTGATAGGTGGAGTCTTATCCTGCTTTTCCATGATGCAAAGTTGTCCTTATTTAACTTAGGAACATCCCTTTTTCATCTTATGATCTTTAGCTTAGGTCGTTAAACCTTCCTTTCAAGCACACAAGTTCTGATACCAATTTTTAGAATAAATAAGAGGGGGGGGGGGGGGAATGAGTGGCCTCAAAAATTAATCCAATAANTACCAATTTTTAGAATAAATAAGAGGGGGGGGGGGGTGAATGAGTGGCCTCAAAAATTAATCCAATAATTCTTCCAAAACTTTATACCACATATGTAAAACTTATAGTTATCTTCAGTCCTACAAGATGTATGTCTTGTGTGAATCTAACATGTATATACTGCTCGGTGTTTATACTTCTTTCCCTTTCCTTAAGCTTTACCAAATAACAGTCTATCTTTTCTTAACCTTTACCGAAATACATTAAATAACTTGGTGTTTACCAATCAA
This sequence comes from Thuja plicata, assembly GCA_018584345.1. Lineage (NCBI taxonomy): Eukaryota > Viridiplantae > Streptophyta > Pinopsida > Cupressales > Cupressaceae > Thuja > Thuja plicata. The sequence continues at coordinate 693,405 of MU224912.1, read as the reverse complement.
TCCTGTTTTAGTAATGTGTAAAGAAAAACATCAAAGAAATGAACCATATACACATTTGATACATGAATTTTTAACATGGAAAATCTATTAAGGGAAAAACCACTTGGGACCAGCAACCCAAAATTTTCACTATTCTAAAGTGAGCTCAGTGAAGAGCCAACCCTTTTAAACATTACAAACACACTCTTAAGTGCGACCTTGTTAGAGGATTTAAAACTAATAGTTTATCACTTGACATCACATTCACTATGTTGTCAACATGAAAACCTTTTGATACTCCTTGGGATGTATCTCAATATATAAAGCATGGTTAGATCTCACTCGGTTAAGAGATTTTCTGAATCAATGGTTAAATTGAAATAGTATATGATATGTTCATAAATACAACTTAATCTTGCAGATGTCAGATCTATTGTAAGTCCATAATACCTCTTCTAATGAATGTTCTCTTAAATTCCTTTTCTCTACTTCTTTCTGCTTGGTGAATGTTGTTGCTCAGTGTCTGCAAAATTCTTTACCTCTATATTTCTAGCTTGTATGATCAGGTTTGTATCAAGACTTCTATCTTCACTAGAATTCTCTTCAGCATTCCTCATTTTTTATAATGATTTACTTGTCTCTTTATATAGACATGATTTCACTATTTCTTTTCCTTCTTGTTTTCTTTGTTGATCACTTCTTGATCCGTAAAGCTCGCCATGCTTGCTTTAGTTTTATTCCGTAAATATCTCCTTGTTTTTTGGAATAAAATATGCTTTAATTCTCCTTCTTATCTTTATCTTTTAACTAATAGATGAAAACAAAGTAAACAATCAGTTAACTCTATCTTTAGCTCCTGCCAACTAAGTTGTTTTGTCATTTTCTAACTTTAGTTCTTGTCGGTCAACACTTCAGTTGTGCTCGGTGACTACTGCAGATATCTTGGGCATTAAATTCAGTTCTATTCAGTAACAACTATAGTTAGCTCTGTAATTCTTTCTCGCGTAACACTTTCCATTGGGTAAGACTCTCCGTCAGTTAACACTGTGAACTTCTGTGCTTAGGGTTCATTGTCACTCGGTGTATGATTACCAAAGACAAAAAATTTATCTCTTCAGATCTTAAAGTGTTGTGACATTATATTTATGAGAAATAATACCATATCAAGTTGACTTCAATGACAATACAATACATTAACTGATTTAATGTCTTGCATTTACTTTCAGTAGCTCGGTGATCATCAACTTTGTCATCTTGAAACATTCAATCAGTTATAGTTCATCAATTATATGTATGGATAAGGGAGATAAAGTATGTGTATAGGGGGAGTTATAGAATATTTTGAAAATTTTGACTGAGCTATGGTATGTTTTAAGAAGTATTATCTAAGGAGTTGTACAAGAGTTGTACAAATATTGATGACTTTGAATTTTTTGTCAAAACACAAACTAATGCCAAAGGGGGAAATTGATACTCCTATAAGATAGTTTGTTGTCATTAGTTTTTCTAAAGTCATGATAGTCAATGGAGATAATTGGTAAAAGGAATAATACACTAAGGAAGAAAATTGGTAAATTATAGTATCAAAGACACCTAGCACCTAATAGTTAAATAGCACCAAGTTAAACAAATTTAATGTCACCAAATACAGTTAGTCACCGAGCAGACGTTATCTCACCAAGAAAGATCGGAGCACATTACCGAATATACCAGAGTCGACATAACAATTTAAATTTGAACACATTGAACCTTGACAATGAGTGGGAAAGATTTTAAAGTATTTAAGACAAAAGTTACGTAGAACATTGGGATTATAATAACATGATTGGATATCATCATGAGACAACTCAACCAGTGAAAGACAAGTATAATAAATGCATTGGGAATGAAACCCACCCTGCACCACTTCAACTCCACTACAGAAGAAGAAGGATCTAAATTAGGTAAACCGCCTTAAGATCATACAAAAAGGAACATAACATGAAGATGTTGAAGATGGTGAATATTACAGAGACAGAAGTAGTTACAGCGATAGAGCTAAAGGAGTTAGAACGCAGAAATTCTAAGGTGTAGAGAAGATAAGTTACTGAGTACAGAATAAGGTAATGCACTTACGTAGTATAAAGAGTCTAAACATCATTATGGTTGATCCATACTTGCAGACATATTTGTAAAAGATTTTTTAATGGTGTTTACCCATTGGGGTAAAACCTAGTTTACTGGTGCATAGACGTTGTACGAAAATACAAATACATAAGATAGATCAGAGAATACCATAATCTTTATTAATCATCCATCACTTGAATACATTTACAATAGTCCCTATCAGCATATATCCGAAGACAAAGTACATTGCCTATATAAAACCCGAAGGGGTGTGACCAACCATCACCACCGATTCCCACCGCCATCCAGTAGTAACTAAGTACTGTCGGCTACACATAATACAACTAACACAACACAAAGTAAGTACTACGGCTAACATCATCCCCCCTAAAGAAAATTCATCTTTGAATGACAACAAAATATCTGGGACAGAACAAGATAGGAATGATGAACCACGTACAAAAACCAAAACATGCTGCTCAGTCTCAACCCCTACCAAGTGCTCAAATTTGTTGTTCAAATGATACTGCCTCCAAGCACTCTATCCTCAATAGCCATGTTTCCTTCTTCACACCTAACTAATGGGTACACTGAGCCAAGTCTTGCTCTACTGCCTCCAACCTGGTGGTAGCTCCTCCCGAGCTCTCTGTGCCTCCACCACGGTAGCCTCATGTCCACCCAAGACATACTCCTGAAAGAGTAGTACCCTACTACCACTCTCTCCACCACTGGCACATGGACAATCAATGCCTGTGGCATCTCTGGCTATCATCTGCTCAACCTATGTATTAACAAACTATCCAAATCCATCTCTGTCAGCGGCTTATGGCTTCCCCTCCAACGCTTAGCTTCAAACTTATTTCTCACTGAGTGGAACAAACCCAACGCTTACCCCGATGGTGCGGGTACCCCAAAATCTATTATGGTCTGCCTCAAAAATAAATGGGGGTCTAGGGAAACACCCCCAGCGGGGTCGAGGGGCAGCGCCCCTGCGGGGTCCTGGGGCAGCGCCCCAGGCGGGTTCGAGGGGCAAAATTTTGTGATTTTGCATCTGATTGCCTCTCTCCTCTGCCAACTGCTTCAATGCCTATGTAGATGTCCTTCCCTTCAGTGCCATATGCTATTCACTATTCATTATTTGTGTCCTTATATGAAATAAATAACTAGCCCTAACTGCTGGCTGACGTACGACACTGTGCTTACTTCCTCCCGCAATAAATTATGTATAGTTTATCCCAAGAACCCTTCTCGATATGGCTGTATTATATAGTCGCCTACTCCTCCCGTTTGAAATACATAGTGCAGATGTCGACTGGGGTAATGGCTTATAGCCACAACTTGGTTTTTAATAAATTCTATCGCTCCGTACGATATCACTTGAATGTTTGCCTTCTCTTCCGTACGGTGTGACCTTAACTCATCTTAGGGATTGTCTTATGACTATTTTCAATAGAATTCCCTTCCTTGGTTGATATTGTACGACGTTCCTCTTCATGGTCTTCAGGTTCTAAGATGATGTATAGTCTTCCACTGCCAGTGATATGCCGCACGACTTTAGAGCCTTTTTCTGTTCAAACTTGCGTCCTCGTCCGTATGGCTCCCAACTTAGTATGTCATACGGCCATATGGCGGTGTGTCTGATGTATGACCTCTTTCTTTGCCATGGTGTATCTCTTTCCTTTCCTGTACAAAGCTGTATGACCTCCTTGCTCAAGCGTGCCAAGTTTTTTTTCCTCTGTCGTACGGTGCTTTACTGCCACTGGAAAGTCGTACACCGTATGACCTGTTAGCTATTTTTCCCTGACCTTGTCAAAGAAAAGGCTAATTAACGAGGATCAAACAAATCCTCCTACACTTTGAGCTTCAAAGGCTCAGGCGGGTGTACCTGTTGGATTCACTTCTTTCAATGAATCAGGGGATGGATTCCTGCCCATCACACTTGATATAATCATTCACAACTCTTTAAACAGAAAGGGAAAATGATTTGAATA
>MU224912.1:666809-684018 GCA_018584345.1 Thuja plicata | reverse complement strand
ACAGATACCTTGTAACTGGTATATTAACATGCCTTACAAGTTAATATACAAGAATCAAAACAAACATACAAAGACATCATACAAGTTCTGAACAGGGATTTCATTTGATTTTCATTAAAAATCATCTGAAACTGTACATTGCAAGACCCTGAACACAAAAATTAAGACTCAAAAGCCTGGAAGCTGCCCAGCAGCATAAATTTCAACATCCTCTTACAATTCAGAAGAAAAATGAGATATAGGAGAATGAGAGAAACCAATTTTTTTGTCACTGACACCTGTCCTTCTCTCTCATAAAATATCTGCAACCACTTCCTTCTGTTACTGTCAAAATTTGATTTGTTATGCCCTCAAAAGGATCAAAAAATCAGAATCCTCTCTTCAATATCTTTCCAACGGTATATGACAGCTGATACTTTTGATTCAATTTCCCCCTGGAATCATCAAAAATGCTTAGCCTCTCTATGCACAAATTCCTGAATATTATTGCACCAGAATTGGACAAGTGGCACTTACTGACTGGTCCTGAAAATCCATCTCTACATCCTTGACTGCTCTTTATCTTCCTGTTTATCTGGCGACCTCGCGACCTCATAAAGTCTCTTTGTCGCGAGCATTTTCTCTTAACCATAGTCTGATCATCAGATTATGCGACAATGTAATTTCTTTACCTCGGGTAACCCAAGTCTTTCCAGCGATCAGACGACTATGGCAAAATCTAAGTCGCGCAGAGTTAACCTTAACCCAGCATTCTTCTCCAGACTACGCGACAAGCCGTTTACCTTTTAACACTTCATTGTTATCGCCAAGTCGCTAGAAGCTTATTTTTTACTTCAAGATAACACGACAGCCTTCAGTCGCTGAGTCGGGTGATCCTGTTTCTTTACCTTTTAACATGAAGCACGTGCCCTTTTCTGTTTACAGCGACCTTGCGACATACCCTAATCGCTTTGTCGGAAGGACTTTTTCCCTGGGGCACTTTTATTAGGAGACTTTGCGACCACCGTCAGATACTTTTACTCCTTCATCGAACGGCTGTCTTCTAATCGCTTTAGAAATTCATATACCTTTAAAATATCAAGAGACTTTGCGACTGAGGGCAACATACCCTAGTCTTGTTATCGCGTGATCCTTTTCCTCTATCAAGCGATCAGGCGACAACCACTAGCTCTGTGACAGATGTCATCTTCTCTTTCGTCCTCTTTATGCACACTGGGAATCTGATTCACCGCCCCGATCTGGCGACATCCCGACTGAAGGAAATCACTTAGCATGAAACTGTTAGTCGCATGGTCGGGAATGTTATGTCTTAATCACCAATTAATCACGAGACCACGCGACTGAAGCAAAGCTTTAACTGTTTGACCGAGCAGATCCAGCGATAATGCGACATGAAGTAGGCTCAAGGTTGGGAGACATTTCTTTGACTTGCCATTTCTTCTCGCGATCACCCAACTCAGGCGGGTCCCATTCATTTTAAAGCTCATAACATGATATCAAGCGACAACCCGACTGAGAGGAAATCGCCAAGTCTCGAGACACTGATGGAATATTCAATTTCTTAACGAGACTACGCGACACAAAGGGAAAACTAAGTCGGGAGAAGCTTTGGCATATTCGATCTGGGTCATGCGATCAAGCGACCTGATTTAAAGCACATGCCTTTAGTGACTTGAAAAAGGTAATGACAAAATATAAGACATGGCTAAGGGTTTTAAAATGCATCGTTTAAAACTTGGTTGCTAGGGTTTTTTCAAGGTTTTGACAATTTTTGGCGGTAAAGCACAGAATTTAAAATCAAATAAGCCCGGGAAAGGAATAAGACCAAGGGATTCAAAAAAATTTCAACACAGTGCTAACATGACCTTATAATTTATCTTGTGCCTTTCTCTCCTTTGCGAGTTTGTGTGGACCCATATGGCCTTCAGCCATATGGCACCTTTAATCTGTTAAGTTGTCGTCTATACGGCCTCAAGCCGTACGGTGTCATACGGTCTTCTTTCTTCTTCATCTTCTTCTTGTTTTTTTAAAAAAAAATTTAAACAAAAAAACTTAAAAAAATTTAGAATTTTCTGTCTGCACAACTGTACACCATCATTCTATATGGTGTCATACGACCTCGATCCGTAGGGTGCCGTACGGACTGCCCTTTTTTTTTTTTTTTAATAAATGTTTTTTTTTTTAATTTTTTTAAATTTTAAATTTTAAATTTTTTTTTTATAAATTTATTTATTCATTTATTTGCCTAATCTAGTTACCTTTCGAGTGCCCCTTGGGTCTCCCCTCCAGCCTCTCGGGTCCGCTTCCATCCCCTCGGGTGCTCTGTCCATCCATTCAGGTGCTCTGTCCATCCATTCGAGTGCTTTGTCCATCCCATTCGGGTGAGTTTTCAATTGTGAATTGCTAATGGCCTTGTGTATCCCCCATCTGTCGAGAGTCCATAGCTGCATGGCCCTTTCATAGCCAACTTCTAAAACTTTGTCCTTTGGTTTGTTTTCAATGGCAATCCAAAGATTGGAAACCATAAATTCTATAGGGACCACCATTGCTGGCTCATACATAAGAAGAAGGAGAATAATGAATTTGAAGGTTGTGGCCATGAGGTTCCAACTGTTGCTGACACGAACATCATCATCAAGGTTCTTCCCCTTTGATTTTACATCCTTGGTGTTTGATGGGTTCATCCTCTGTAAACTGGTGTGCAGGGGTGGCTTCCTTCTCCCTAATGCTTAGCATGTTACAAGATGGTGGGAAGAACTCATAATCTTCCATATGCCAATGAAAGAGGCCATTCATTGAATCTCCATCATCCCCAGAACATTCTTCCAACTCCAACACCTATTTGTCATTGGGCTCCATTCTTCTTTTCCCTCCGTCTTCTCCCAATTGCTCTCCTTCAAATTCTGAGTCTGAAGATGCTAACTCCTCACTCACCATTTGCGTGCATAGGTCAATCATGTACTTCCTCTCAGATTTCTCCATGGTGAGTGTGTTTCGCTTCCAGTTGTGGTTCACCTTCGCTGAGGTGAGCCATCCTCATCCCAAAATAGCCTCGTACGACTTTTTCTTTAGTGGGATCACCATAAAGTCAAGTATGAAGGGTTGTGTCCCAATCATCATGTGTTGAGCCATGAGGGTTTCGATGGGTTTGATGTCATGCTGGTCCACTCCCAACAAGTTGAAGGTTGGAGGCCACAGCGTAGATTTCCCCAACTTTTTCCATGTCTCCTCTGAAAGTACATTTACTCTAGACCCACCAACTACAATGGTGTCTGTGAGAGTGGTTCCAAGGATACCCATCTCGACGACTGTCGGGTACCTCTTGTTATTTACAACAAGTATCATCGGGTCAATTGCAAACCCTCCAGGGATGTCTGTACGTGTGGTATTTGGCTGTGTGGCCAAGTTCCCCAATAGTGTCATTCCCAAGTCGGGCATGGTGTGAAGGAGGTCTTGGAGTTTCACCAGTACCTCTAAATGTAATAGTTGTCTTGGAATGTTTTGTTCTGCCTCCCTCTGGTTTGAGGTGGTGGCCATCACCCATGTTTCTTTTTGTGCCTTCATCGCCTTCTCTATTTCTTCCTTAGCCTCGCATGCCTGTTGTTTTTCTATTCAAGGGTCTGGATATGTGGTTTTCTTTGCTTTCCCTTGGGTGATAGTTAGTATCGTATTTGTGCTTCCATCTATGTCTAGCCAATTAATTCTAGATTTTGGGTAGTTGGCATCCTCGTGGTTGCCAGGACCACACCAACGGCATAGCTTCTATGGGGTGTCGCCCTTGTCGTAGTCCTTTGCAAAGTGGCCCCATTGACTCCTTGTGTTGGTGTTGTTGTTACTACCCCTTCCGCCAGTGCATTGGTTGCCTCCGTACCCACCCGATGTAGATGGTTGCTCTTGGGTAAATAGCATTTATTGATTCCTTACTTTCATGTTGTACGGCCATTCCTTGGTGGAATGACCCATGATCTGGAAAATATCACACAATGCATTTTTGGGACACGACCCCTTCGTATGGCCGTTCTCCTTGCAGTCCATACACCACATGTCATCTTCCCCCTTAATGGTACCCCCTTTCATGGTCTTGAACTCCTTCATCATTCTCTCCATGTCCTTTTTGAGTGCCATGAATTTTTTCTTCGACTTGCCATCACTACTACTGTCATCATTCGCAGTGTCATCTTCTTCGGAAGAAGACTTGCTTCTTTTCTTCTTGGAGGTCTTATGTTTGCTCTCCAAGTCCATCGCCCGATTATAGGCATCTTCGTATGAGGTGGGAGGCACTATCTTCATTTTCCTCCGTAGGTTCAATTTCAGGCCCTCCACGAACCATCTTTTCTTCAGGCCATCCGCTGGCTGGCTACCCATTTTACCAACTAACTCCTTCAGTCGGTGGCTGTAGGGCCGCATAGTCTCCTTTTTCCCTGTTTGGTTCCATATATTTTTGAGATGATTTCATTGTCGTCTGGTAGGAGCCTAAACTACTTTTTGAATGCTTTCTTTAATAAGTCCCAGGTGTTCACTCTGATTTTGTCTAAGTTAGAGTACCAGTTGATTGCTACCCCTCGGAGGGTTGCCAGAAACTATCTCATCCATTCGTCTTGGTCAGCAACTCCATTCGCAAACCAAATTGTTTGACACATGCAGCAATGCCGAAGGGGATCTTCTTTTCCAACTCCGTGGAATTTTGGCAACTTCTCCTTGTTGGTCACCATGTTTACTTTTCTAGGTGTCGACTGTGTTTGCAGCACCGGTTATGTTACAGGCTAGGATGGTACTAACGGCATCGTTGCCCCAGAATTGTTTGGTACCATACCACTTGATGTCCCCAAACTACTGGAACTATCCAGGCCTGGTGGGCTACTGTGATATTCGTGCCCCTCGGTCACTTTGATACTCGCGGCGACAGTGGTATCCTAAGCCTCCCTCTGTGCAGCTTCCTCTTTTACCTTCCTTCAGACTTCTCTTGCTTCTGTCCATGGGGTTAACGTTAAGGACCCAAACAAGCTTCTTGTTTCCTCTAGGCAGTCCTCGTCACTTTTCCCAGCCTCCCGGTCAGATACCTCTAGACCCTCACCTTCATTTACTCCCTTCGGTAGTTCTTCAGTGCGTCTTTTGTATCTCTCCCTTCGCTCGGCTTGGTGTTTTCCGAGTACGGATTTTCTATCAACTTGTTCCTCCTCACGTTCCTTCTTTCTATTTTTATTCAATTGGTTGGGCATGAATTCTTTGCTCACTTCTCCACAGGGAAATAATCAACACATCAATTTATTTTATTTTTCATTCCCAAGTATGACTAGGCAGTGGCGCCAAATGTTTACCCGTTGGGGTAAAACCTAGTTTACTGGTGCATAGATGTTGTATGGAAATACAAATACATAAGATAGATCAGAGAATACCATAATCTTTATTAATCATCCGTAACTTAAATACATTTACAATAGTCCCTATCATCATATACCTGAAGAGAAATTACATTGCTTATATAAAACCCGAAAGGGTGTGACCAACCATCACCACCGATTTCGAACCACCATCCAGTAGTAACTAAGTACTATCGGCTACACATAGTATAACTAACACAACATAAAAGTACTATAGCTAACAAATGGCTAGGAGAGTAGAAAGTTTGTTCAATAGGTAGGGCTTAATAGGTCTTATTTAGTAATATCCTATAACTGGGTACATCTCTTGGATGAGAGATTATAAAATCCTTTAACAAGGTAGACAACATAAGTCTTTTGTACTATTAATCGAGTATAATACTCCTAACAGGGTAAGATATCATAAGTAGCTAAAATTGTAGCTCTAATTGAGAAACCTTTATACCGCAGTAGTGAAGGATTGTAGGTGCCATCCCCACAGTAGTTTTTTCCTATAATAAAGCATTTTTGTATGACCAAAAATATGGAGTTATTTGTCATGGTTTGCCAATTTACTTTACCTGCTTTTCAATATTTTTATGAATGATATTTAGTTCGTTGAAAAGTAAAGAATAGTATTTATAGCTAGATTTCTGGTGTTGATTGTGTGTGTTTTGATGCTTAAAAACACACACAATCAACACCAGAAATCTAGCTATAAACTCAATGGATTGTGGAAATCTGATCGATTTAAGTAAAGAATAGTAGTTAAATGTTTTATAAGACTTGATTCACCACTCCCCTCTCAACACTTATCTTTCCATAGATCAATCCAACAATTGGTATCAGAGCTTGTCTCCTAAGATAAGGGTTTAACCACTTGAGAGTAAAGATCATGACCATGGAAAGTTACAAGCAATCTAAGATTTATAGTCTTGATTTTTAGTTGGAGAGTGCACAAGAAGTGATTGAAGATCTCAAAAGAAAGTTAGAAAAGTCCTTAAAAGTGAGAAACCAGTGATGTAGTGAACTAAAATCCATACAAGAGCATGTTGATACTCTTGAGACAACATCCGAATGTAGTCTAAATGGTGAAGCTCATTTAGCCATTGCAAAACTCGTGGAAAAGAACAAGACACTCACCGAGCAACTGAACTTGGCAAAGAAAGATCAAGAAGTACAAGCATTAACAATGAGTGAGATAGTTGACTCTAAGGGAGCAGCTGAAGATGCACTGAGGTTAGCTGAAGAAGACAAAGGATAGTTCGAAACAAGAATAGATGAGAAAGACAGTGAGATCATGAGGATAACACAAGTACATTATAAATGACCAATCAACTAGTAAGTGCCAATATAGAGTCGACCAGGAAAGAATTTGAGAATCAAGCACTGAAGTCTAGTAGATCGGTCATATCACTGAGCATTCACCAAGCACTCACCTTTCCATAGATTAATCCAATAGTGCCTAGTCATTTTGTCCTTTTCCAAAAGTCAAAGCATAATTGTAACTTTTTATTTACATGAGATCTTTTACCACCATCATCTTAAGGGTTTCATCTCACACCAGTAAATTACAAATAACATTAAGAAAAAAACAATTCATTGATTTACAAGATTGGCACCACTTAAATCCTAACAAGAAACCAAATGCAATTGATCATGATTATTGTAACAAAGATGCATGCTTGAATTTTTTTATCCTTGATTGCATATCTATAATTGATTTGTTACACTGAATGTGATAATAGGATGCAGTAATAAAATAGTGTGTCTTAGACGAGAGAAAGAGAGGGACGAGAATGTATTTACATGCAACTTACACCTTTTGAAATTTAACTTTTGGAAAAGGCCGACGAGAGATAGAAAAGTTCCTCTATTTGAAAAGACAACTTTCATGCATCAAAACATGGGAAAAACTTGCAAGGATACGGGTGTTGGGTGCCCTAGTCAAAGAAGAATGAGTCAGAACCACAATCAGAAATAAGAGAAATGCAGTTTAAAAAAAGCAGTCTTGAAACTGAGCACAATCAAGCAAAAAATAGGCATAACTATTAAACTAGATCCAATCAAAGTGCGAAATTACAAAGATATAAAGTTTATGACTTTACACATCTAAATATTATAAGGTATAATTTAAAGGTCTCATTCTAATACGTAGTCTTCTTGGAGGTGGCTCAAAAGGAAGCCTCTAAGTGAAATGTCCATCATTTTCATTTTCACTAAACATTTTTTTTTTCTTTTAAGACAAAACAGCATAATAATCTTATAAGTAAAAATCTAATTTGTAAGTCGTACTTGTTATATGCTCAACAAAACCTATTCAATTTGGATTGTTACAAACAAATTCTTTTCTCTGTATAAAATGAAGTACAGTAAATTTTTTTAATCGAACGTTTTCTTTCCACGTTGATATCAGAGTTATGCTAGAAATCTTAATACCAAATTTAAAAGGTTCTCAAATAGTATCTGATTTAAATTTTATATGTGCCTTATCAGGCAGATGTTACAACATATGCTTGGTGAATAGCTGAAGCAGAGAAAAATAAAGAAATAATGAACTCCAACAGTTAAGATAACAAGTTTAATTTTGTTTTTCATTATTTAAAATTAGTTGTTTTTCACAGTACCACATCATGGTAAAAAAAGACAAGTTCTTCAACCGTTAATAAGTGAATTGTGTTGTGGACATATGATCCAATGGATGGAACAGATCCTTGATTATTTTGCTTACATTGCCTGCAAATTTATGAGAATAATTTGAATTAATATTTCAAGCCAACTTAGTATTTTGAACACCTCCTTCTCAGCAGTTTGCAAGCTGCACATGGTGATGCGTTATTCTGCTCTCTCTGCTGCTTTTCACTCTCTCTTTCATATATATACACCCACCCCACAACCATGTACAGTTTAAATTAAAACATCCTCATAAATCGAAACCTTATAAGAAGTAAATCATATTCCACATGTAAATGCGGTGAATTGGAGTTTAATGCATTGAAATGAATCGAAACATAATAGTGTAAACTACTATGAACGCAATGCAATCACACAATTGGCATCAAACCCAAGTTCTATCAAGTAGGCTAAGAGGACTTTACCGATTCGTAACGTTGAAACTACTGAAACTACAAAGGAGGATTAGTGTTAACTTTTTAATATTCTGTAATCCGTTGGGAGTAGATTAGTTAGTTTTTAGTTAGGTACTAGTTAGCAGTTTCAGTTTCTTTTCTGTTATTCAAATCTTCCGATCTCCTTCCTGTATATATTCAATCTTCCGATCTCCTTTTTGTATATATTCAGACTTTATCATGATTAATATATTGAATGTTGGAGTTTTGTCCTGTTCAATAATGGTATCAGAGCGGAAAAAAATACTCCATGACAGAAACAGGCAGGCACAGTTTTGATCAAAGATTATCTGCGGGAGCCGCAAGCAGGCACAGCTTTTGACAGCCCCTACTTTTTGTTCCAGACTGTTGCAGAGCCGCAGGCAGGCACAGCTTTTGACAGCCCCTACTTTTTGTTCCAGACTGTTGCAGAGCTTGAGAGTTATATTTGCAAGCAAATTTCAAATGCATTCTTTAATTTCAATTCTTGGAGTTGTGGTTTCTGGAAAAGAGAATTACCAAAAATGGTTTCGGAAAATTAAAAACACTTTTATTTTTAATGATTTATGGGAGGAAAATTTTGAAGGCATGGGTGATGCTGAGCGAGAGCAACCTTCAGATGCCAAACTTCTTGCAATTTGGAAGAGTAAAGATAAAAATGCGTATTCTTTAATTTCTGCCTCGATCACTGAAGAGGTAAGTAGACATATTCTTTCCAGCACCACAGCGTTTAAAGCATTAAAGAAATTAAAAGATCTCTAGGACTCCCATTCAGAGATGGAAATTATACAATTATTGATGAAGTTATTTAATCTGGAACTGCAAGATAATGATCCCATGAAGTTAGCTATTGAAATTAAAGCTCTTTTTCATGACATTGACTCAACCGGTGTCAAAGTTGATTTGCAACTTACTGCATTTATTAAAGCCCTATAGCCTACCTATTCGCACTACTTAGAGTCTCTTCAAGCTAGTGGACAAATGAAAGCCATAACTTTTGATATTCTTGTAGACAAAATTGGTGAAAGAGAGAAAGCCTTTGGGAAAAGGGAATCTCTTTCAAATTCCACAGTTGAGAGTTTGTGTCTTGCACAGAAAGAGTAGAAACGTAATGGAGAGTCTGCTAGATTTGACCATAGCAACAGAGGTCATGGTAGGAGAGCATTTAGAGGCACGGGAGTCGTTATCATCAAGGAGATGGCCAACAAGATGATAAACAACAAAAACATTTTCAGAATGATAAACAATATGTTTAGTGCCATAGGTGTGGTAAACTGGGTCATACCTCTTCTCATTGTTGCACTCCAAGGGGATATGATTAGTGAGAAGAAAGAGAAACAACCTCCAGACAAAGGAGAATCACCTGAATCTGCCCACTCTATTGTTGTACATTATAATCTTAGTATCAATTAAGTTTTTAGCACTTCTTTTGCTTCTTGGGAAGACACATGGATTTTAGATACGGGAGCCACTTGTCATATGACCTTTAGAAGAGATTTTTTTGAGACATTCAGTAATAACATTGATGGAATAGTTTATTTTGCTAATAAGCCATAGCTAAAGCCTTCAAGAATTGGATCTATTCGACTTCGCTTACCCGGACTTGTTGATTATATTTTGCATGACATTCTTTACATTCCTCAATTAAAAAGAAATCTGATGTCTCTCACTCATATCAGGCAGCAAGCACATTCTATACATATGTTTGATGGTATAATTGAAATAAGAAAAGAATCTGATCAAGTGCTTGTTATGACCGGTGTTGAAGAAGACAAACTTTTGAAACTTAAAGGGACAACATCTTTTCCATCCAATTCAGTTCATTTAGCACAGCATAATGATACTTTATCTTCTAGTTTGTTGTGGCATGCTCGTTTTGGTCATATTAATTATGATAGTATCTGTATTATGAAACAACAAGGTATTCAAGGGCTTCATACTATTCCAAGAAAGCTTTCTCCATGTAATGCATGTAGTTTAGGCAAGCATTGTAAACAACCTTTTTATGGATCTACTTCTCGAGCTTCCAGGAAGTTAGATCTCATTCATTCTGATTTATTCTGACACATACCTGTTCAATTTGCAAATGACAATAAATATCTGCTGACTTTTATTGATGACTACTCCAGGATGTGCTGGGTTTATTTGTTGAAAGAGAAATCTCAATTTTTTTCCACTTTTAAATATTTTCATTTATGGATCACAAATCAAATTCAACTGAATATTCACACTCTCTGGTCTGATAATGGTGGAGAATACACATCAAATACATTTAAACAATACTTGCAGGATACTGGTATTAAACATCAGACCACTTTCCCTTATACTCCGCAACAGAACAGTGTGGCATAGCACATGAAAAAAACTTTTCTTAATATGGTAAGGTCCATGATGTTTTTTAAGAATGTCAAGTTGATGTTTTGGGGAGAAGCATTTTTTTGTACAGTTTATATTCACAATCGATGTCCTTCTATTGCCATCAATAATAAGTCTCCTTATAGAAATGTGGTCTAATTGTCTTCCCACAGTTCAACATTTCAGAGTTTTTGGTTCTCCATGTTATGCTTTAATTCCCCCGCAACAATGCGACAAATTGGGTGCATGAAGTCACAAATGTCTTTTCTTGGGGCATTCTACTACCTCTAGAGCTTATTGTTTGTATGATGAGGAAAACAAGAAATTTGTTGTTTCCAGAGATATTGTTTTTCTTGAATTTGCTAAAGATGCTTCTACAATTTATAGGCAACTCAACCATTTGGATAGATTCTCTGCCAAGAAGTTTTATTATGAATGGAATAATTATCTTCTACATCCTAAAGGGGGTATTCATATTCTAGATCAGTGTGTGGATTTTCCTTCAATAATACTAGAGAATGAGACCACATCGAAAAAATGAAGAAAACTATTTCATAGCAATTTTTTTGATGATAATGTTTCTAGAGAAGAACAATTAGTTGATAAAAATATTTCTATTGAGGAAAAATTGGCAGATAATACTGGTTCTGTAGAATCTGAATCAGTTTCAAAGACTCTTGAAACTCAGTAAACATTGCAGCAATCAATACGTACATCAACACGAACCAAAGCAATGCCAAAAAGGTATGATGAATTTGAGTTAAAATTTTCTGTTGTTAATGAACCTACTACTTTTGAAGAAGGCACTAGTTGTAATGAATGGAAATATGCAATGTAGAAAGAGTATGATGCTCTTACTAAAAATGGCACTTGTAGGTTAGTGGACCCTCCTATTGGCATCAAACCAATTGGTAGTAAGTGGGTTTATAAAACTAAGTATAAAGATGATGGTTCTCTTGATAAGTACAAAGCCAGACTTGTAGCATAGGGGTATGTTCAAAAGGAAGGTATTGATTTCACATAAATATTTTCTCCCATTGCAAAATGGGGCACTATTAGAACTTTGCTTTCTCTTGTAGCTCAAAAAGGATGGAAAATACATCACATGGATGTAAAATCTTCTTTCTTGAATGGAGATTTAAAAGAAGATGTCTACATGTTCAAGCCAGAGGGTTTTTCTGTTAAAGGAAAAGAGTATAAAGCATGCAAATTGATAAAATCATTGTATGGTTTAAAGCAAGCACCTTGTGCATGGTATGAAAAGTTAACTGGCCATCTTCTCAAGTTGAATTATAAGTATTTCAATCTAGATGATGCAACTTTATTTGTTAAGAAAGTAGGAAGATCAGTTGTATATCTAGTTGTCTATGTAGATGATTTGCTTATCACAAGAAATAATGATGATTATATAGCCTCTATTAAAAAGGAGTTGCAAAAGATTTTTGATATGACAGATTTGGGATTACTACATTTTAATTTAGGAATTGAAGTAGATCAAAACCCTAAGAAAATTTTTATTTCTCAAAAAAAGTATATTGGAGAGATATTGAGCAAATTTGGGATGCTGGATTGTAATTTTGTTTCTACTGCAATGGAGCAGAACCTAAAGCTTACCTCACATGAAGGCAGTGCATTTGAAGATCCAACAAAGTATAGGCAACTTGTTGGAGGCTTGATTTATCTTATTACTATACGACCTGACATAACTTTTGCTATTGGAATACTTTCAAGGTTTATGCATCAACCTTGTGATGGTCATTGGATCACAGCAAAATGAGTGCTCAAATGTTTAAAAGGCACTCAATCATATGACATCAAGTATTCTAAAGTTTCAGATTTCCATCTCACTGGTTTTTCAGATTCTTATTTTGATGGAGATAAAGAAGCCGAATATGTTGCAGCAGCTCGGGCCACCAAAGAGATCATTTGGCTTCGGAAAAAAATTGAAGACTTGCAGGAGAAACAAATGACTTCCACACCTCTCTTTGTTGACAACACTTCTGCAATATAGTTGGCCAAGAATCCTAAGTTCCATGATCGAACCAAGCATATCAACACCAAATATCATTTGATTCGACATCATTTGAAGCCAAAACAATTCATCTGACACATTGTCCTACCTACTTTAGAGCAAATTGCTGATATATTTACCAAAGCATTGGGATGTGAAAAGTTTCAAAACTTCTGCATGTTACTGGGCATGTCAGATGTCCCTTCAGATTAAGGGGGGATGTTAACTTGTTAATATTCTGTAATCCGTCAGAAGTAAATTAGTTAGTTTCTAGTTATTTACTAGTTAGGAGTTTTCTGTTATTCAAATCTTCCGATTTCCTTCCTGTATATATTCAGACTTTATCATGATTAATATATTGAATGTTGGAGTTTTGTCCTGTTCCACAATTAGAACGTGATCCTGGGAGAACACCGGCTCACCTACACCCTGCTAAAGTATTTCAAAAACCAAGCCCAGATGATTGATCCACACGATCACAAGAAACGTACATGGCTCCACAGCAGAATCAAGATAGTGGATAATCATTTTGAAATCTAGAGTACTTTAGTTATAAAGCTATTCTATGTTTGAAGTCCCTAAGCATGTCAGTTTCCTTTAAGCATAAAACTTTTGTCTCCTTTGAATGTGCAGTAAAATTCGAGATGGGTCTAATGAAACCAAGTCCCCATTCAAGTCATATTGCCAGTCGAAATGCAGGAAATGAAACAGCACCCCACCGGAACATTACCAATTAGAAGACAGGCGAAAAAGAGAACTAACAACAAACAACCGATTACAAATTTGCACACCCAAGTGAAATCATAACTGAACTTTTCATTGTAATTTTTAAAAGCCAACAAAGCCCTTAAAGAAAAATCTGAGCTCCCCTGTTGTTGAAAGATCTGTGAGTGCTGAAACTAAAGGGTGATCTTCTTCCGATGGTTCAAGAATTATAGGACAATCTTTCAGTAGGCGTGGGGGCTTCACTAGAGACAATTAATGGTGTCTTTTTTGCTTCGAGAACCGTTAGAATGATACCAAATTATACAACTGCAAAAGCCTTCTAAGGGATTCTCGTTCTTCCACTAAAATGATGACCTTTTTTCCGAGGGAAATTGGCTACAAGCCTGCCTCAGCCTTCCTCTTGCAGTGCAGAGCAGCGAGTGAGAGGCAGACGAGGCAGCCATGGTAGAAGTATAAGACAAATTTGTGTGTTGTATTTAATGGACTTTCCACCGTTATCCCAAAATGGTAAACAAGTTAACAACTGCCTAAAGTATAATATGTGGAGAAGGCCCCCGATCTACAAGATAATAATGTATATCAACAGTGATAAAGAATTATCAGCCGGCAATTTCACAAGTTCAGCAGCTATTTCTCAGATCATAACGCCTTCAGCAAATATAAGGGTGATTTAACTGTTTGTTCTGGGTGACGATGGATTCTCAAAGAAGATATTCAACTATAAATAATGAAAATTTAGCAGACATAAAATATCCAGATAAATTATTAAAATTTGACGGCATCTCAAGCGCCATACTGATTGTGAAATCTAATGAATATTCGTGCAATCAAATCATTGTTGTTTTAGTGAGGGTGAATTCCCAAAGAAGATATTAAATTGTGAATAATAAAATATTACAGACAGAGAATATCTAGATACATTATTAAAATTTGACAGAATTTCAAAGTATGCTGATGTTTGTGAATGAAGAGAGAATGAGAAAAAAACATGTCAAACAACTTGACTTATACTTCTGCATCTATATCATTTTGCATAAAGTAAATCTCTTGTCCCATATCTTTGAGGTGTAATGGCAAGCCGCCTGAAACTTTCAGAATGGTTTCAACTAATTTCTCACGTCCGTTGGGTGGATGTGATCGGCGGAATGCATGCCAGCAAAATAGTTGTCTCCCATACTTAGGATCCAGTCCTCTCATTTCATAAATTTTCACCACTTCATCGTTTAATGACTGCAAAACACTTGCATCACAACAAGTCACAAGTACCAGGGCCCCATGGTTCAAAAATTCATTCACAGCCAGTGCTTCCAATTGATCAGCTCGGTCAACTCCATCTAAAATAATCAATGGCTTGGAATACCAGCGTTCAAGCTCAGATCTGATCCTCTCAACACCGAACCCTTCCTTTGGGCTGCTTTGTTGAAAACTGGCAGGGGGAAGTGGCAGAGGCATACTTAGATCACACATCAGTTTGCTTCTCATCTTCTCCATTTTCTTATTTCGATGCGCTTCCCCTACATCAAATAGAAAGCTTGATCTCCAAAACATTGAATGCTTGCGGTTGTAGAATTCTTTGGCTAAAGTTGTTTTGCCCACTCCAGATGTTCCTACAATCCCCACAAGTATACCGTTTTCATTCTTTCTTTCTCCAATCGTTGAAATTTTGGCATCAAGCTCTTGAATAGCCTCCTCAAGCCCAACTGGATGCTCTGCAACTTCTAACTTGAACTTATATCTAGCCTCTTTTACATTATCAAATACAGTTTCCACAATATTTTTGCAAAGATTTCCCCAATTCCTATTGACAAATCCCCCAATGGTGAGATTGAGAGGAAGACCAAAAGAGGAAAATAGAAAGATGCAGAAATACAAATCAAAACAAGTTTAGTAAAAGTGAGACTTACCCATTACATGGATCGAATTCTATACCGGTGATGAATGAGGCTTCGTGAAGGGCTTGTTTCCATTGCTCAAGTTTGTCAACGTACCTGTTCTTTGCTCTATATTTGGCGAATGCATCCGCATAGACTCCCTTTTCAACATGACGAAGCTCAAACGCCTTGACATCATAAAACAGTGGAACAATTTTCGCCCCTGCTTTTTCCTTTGTTTTTAGCATGAGCTCAAGCTCCGCCAAACACCAGGGTGAATTAGCATAGTCTTTCGAAAATATAGCGACATGAACTGGACAGTTGTGAATGGCATGCTGTATATTCGCCGATAAGGAATCCCCCACTAATAATTCTGTTGAATCCAGAAATACTTTCAATCCTAAATATTGGAGAAACCGGTAAATGACGCTGGCCAGAGTTTTTTTCACATCTGGACCGCGATGGTTGATAAATACATCATAGAGATGATAACATCGATCATCACTAGTAGGAGGAGGAGAGGTAGGCGCAGGCGCCATCCCATGGAAGGCGTTCTCCATTTCACGTTTTCGCTTAGATGATGAAGAAGAGGAGGCCATGATTCAAACTCCAATTTAATCTTGAATATAGAAATTGCAATCTTACGCACACAACAAAGAAGCCCCGATTAATTTAACAAGAGCCTTTCTCCAAGCGTTTTGAAGGAAAGAACATAATTCACCCGGTGTAGTGAAAATGTAGCTGCCAAAGTTCTATTAAAGAAGTCAAGTCAAGTCTGGAAGGAGCTGGGATATTTACGAATCTTAGTAGTGAAGGAAAGCCGACTATCTTGTCGGTAACCATGGAAATCTTTCTGGGAAGAACCAATCAGGAGGAAGTCTCATTGCCCACGTAAACTATTGTTAGGGGCCTGACATTTGGAAAACTTCGCACAAAGAACAAATCAAGGACAGTCTCGTGGCCCACGCGAAGTGTTGCTAGCGGCACCGACACGGGGTTGACAATAATTTGTCACGCGGGAAGGTTGCGTAAAAAGACTACATATATTTAGTGTTTACGATAAACTGTAGAGGTTTGGTATAAATGGTTTGTTTTTCCCCTGTGTTATAGCTGAAAATACATAATTTATTGTATGATATGAATAACAATCTTTACGGAGATAATAATTTATTGTATGATATGGTTAACAATCTTTTCGGATGTCTCCAAAGAGACCAAATACTTGACAATTTGTTCATCTACATTGCAAGTTCAATGAATTATTAGTTCGTGCCTTTGGCATGGTAATTATTGCATTCATTCAGTTTAATTTTTTAATTAGATTAACCAATCATATTCTAGAATTTAAAAAATGAAATGCAATTTCTATAGTTTATATCTATTTTTCATTTCTCTTGATTATTTAAATCTTATTTTTCTTTGATTTGATTGGTCTATACTAATTTTGGTAATGAATATATTCAATTTTCCAAAACAAAAATAATAAAAAACCTATTATTTGTCATTTGTATTAAATGTACAAAATAATGTCACTTGTCATTTGTATTAAATGTTTATTATAATTTATAAAATAATTTATTTTGATCATTTTTCTTTTGTCCTATTTACTATTTTGCTATGTTATATTATTAGAATAATAAATATAAGATATTAATAGTTAAATATATATTTATATTTTTAATAATAATTTATTTCTTTTGTCCTATTTATTATTTTGTTATGTTATATTATGAGTTGTTTCTTATCATTAAATAACAACTTTAAAGGTCAAAACTATTA
>MU224912.1:633023-654481 GCA_018584345.1 Thuja plicata | reverse complement strand
AGTAGGGTTAGATCTTGATATAAACATCATAACACAAATCAATGTAAAACATTTTACTGATAGTTCATTTCTAACCATTCATCATTAAATGCTATTTTAATATTTCCAAATAAACTGCAGTAACCAAATATATATGCTCAAATGGCTCATAAAATGTTAACTAAATAATAATCATAGTCCATCATAAAATCCAAAGTGTCAAAGCAAAAGTCATGTCATAGGAAGATACTAGGGTGGGCATTACACCAAGACTACAAGGACAAAGGAAAGAAGGCTAGCTACCTAGCTTCTTGCAAAGATGAAGATACTGACACCGAACCTGACGAAGACATCAAGATGGTATTTGTAGCTGTGAATGATGATTTAGATAAAGATGAAAGGTATGTAGAAACTGCACTCATATCTAAGGTTAGCAAGAATGACATTTGGATTATAGATAGTGGTTGCACTCACCACATGACCGGTGATAAAGAAAAGTTTAACACTTTTGAGTATTATAATGGTGGAATAGTAAGAATGGGTAATGATACACCTTGTCTAGTTGAAGTTAAAGGAACTATAATGCTGAATAACCTGATTAAATGTGAAAATTCTTATTGGGTAAAAGGATTTAATTATAATCTGTTGAGTGCTTCTTAGCTGAATAATTTAGGTCACAGAGTAGCATTTAAGAATAAGAAGGCAAATATCTTCAATGAATTAGGAAAAATGATTGGTGCCGGTGAACAGACTAAAGGTAACTTATTCTATCTGAATGATACTAACACCACTTTCTTAATGACTAGAAATGAAGACATATGGTTGGGGCAAAAAATATTGTTTCATGTGAATTTTGACAACATGATGAAAATAAACAGAAGGAGAAATGTAAGAGGCTTACTGACGATGACAAAGAAAGACAACATCATGTGCAAGAATTGTCAAAAAGGTAAAATGACTAAGTCTAGTTTCAAAAGTAAAACCCATACATCTGATGACATTCTAGAATTAGTCCATACTGATTTATGTGGACTAAAGGGGACAAAGAGTTATTATGGAGATAGATATTTTATTCTCTTTGTTGATGATTACTCTAGAATGGTGACAGTCATGTTTCTAAAGGGTATGTGCAGGATCAGGGTATGCCAAAAAGTGGCAATGCAAAAAAGAAGTCCTGATTGGTAGAATGATTGAAAAATAGATATAACTTTCAAATGGTATATCATTTTTTAAATCTGAAACATGTGTCACATTCTATGCTTCGCCTACTACAAGAAAGGAACAAAAAAAAAAAATTGATGAAGTTTGGACTAAGATAAGGTGGTCAGACATGAGAGTTTTTATATTCTGGAAAAGTTGTAGAAGAAAAATCATAATTAATTATTTACTTGGAAAAAATTACAAAAAATATGCATCACATCCAGACATTAATCTACTACTTAGATCTAGAATCTAGTAAAAAAATATTATCATTTGATTGTATTTAAGGTGGTCAGACATATGCCTACTTCTTATCTTTTTAGTACTGATTGATAGGTTGATTGAAAAATAGATATAACTTTGAAATATTATAACATTTTTGAAATCCAAAATATGAGTCACATTCTATGCTTTTCCTACTACAATTAAAAACTTAAAAAAAATTAATTTGATGAATTTTAGACTAACTTAAGGTGGTCAGACACATGATTTTTTATATTCTAAAAAAGTTGTAGTAGAAAACTCATAATTAATTATTTACTTGGAAAAAAATTATAAAAAAATATGCGTCACATCCGAACATGAGTCTAATACTTGTATCTATAATTTTGTAAAAAAATATTATCATTTGATTGTGTTTAAGCTGATACACAAAGAGTTGTACCTCTACTTGAAAGATATGTAAGAAGGAACCATCCAGAGATCCAGATCATAGGAGATAAGAAAGCTGGTAGAAGAACAAGAAGTAAGTCTTTAACCTCAAATTATTTAATTTGTGAGTTTGAGCCAAAATTTGTCAATGCTGCACTAGATAATGAGGAATGGATAAGTGCTATGAATGATGACATTGAAAATATTGAGAAGAACAATACATGGTCACTTGTGCCAAGACTAGATGACAAGAATGTTATTGGTACAAAATGGATATTCAGGAATAAGCTGAACGAGAATGGAGAAGTCACAAGAAACAAAGCAAGACTAGTATGGAAGAGGTATGCACAAGAAGAAGGTATAGATTATGGAGAGACCTTTGCACCCATTGCTAGGCCAGAAGGAGTAAGAATAATACTTTCATATGTTGCATTCAAAGGATTCAAAGTATATCAAATGGATGTCAAGTCAGCATTCCTAAATGGATTACTTGAAGAAGAGGTATACATTGACCAACCAGAAGGGTTTGTCGATCCAAACAAGAGCAACATGGTTTGTAGAATTCACAAAGCCTTGTATGGATTGAAACAAGCTCTTAGAGCCTGGTATGAATGACTTTATTCCTATCTTATAAGTATTGGATTTGTAAGGACTAGTGAAATTTTAATCTTTATTTGAAGGAAGATATTGATGCTAACACTTTGATTTATGAAATATTTGTTGATGACATCATATTTGGAGGCAATGATATGCTATGCAAATCATTTTCTAATGAGATGAGAAAAGAGTTTGAGATGTCTATGTTTGGAGAGATCAAGTTCTTTCTTAGTCTATAGATCATTCAACAAAGTGAATGTATTTTCATTACACAGTCCAAATACATCAAAGAGGCCCTAAAAATATTCAAGATGAAAGATTCCAAACTAGTTGAAACATCGATGGCTACTGGATATAAGTTAGCAAAGGAGGACAAGACAATAGAGGTAAATCAAACTTTGTACAGATCAATGATTGGAAAACTCATGTATGTTGTACACACTAGACCATATATTGCACATGCAGTAGGAATTGTTGCTAGATTTTCTACTAACCCCAGGGAATCACATATGACTGTTGTGAAAAGAATTCGAAGATATCTAAAGAACACTGAGGAATTTGGCTTATAGTATAGAAGAGAAGGAAAATTTGAACTTAAGGTGTTTACCGACGCTGATTGGGCTAGAAATCTTGATGATCAGAAGAGCACAACTGGAGGAGCATTCTCTATGGGTGACAGACTTGTCACATGGATTAGAAAAAAGCAAGGATGCATCTCTCAGTCTACTGCAGAAGAAGAGTATGTTGTTGCTACTGCAAATTGCTCAAATATTCCATGGACCAAATAGTTGCTGGAAGGTATGCATATGAAGATCTCAAAACCAGTAATTAGCTATTGTGACAACACCAGTGCAATAAACATTTCCAAGAATCTAGTCATGCATGCAAATACTAAACGCATTGTCATCAAGTATAATTATTTGAGAGAACAAGTTCAAGAAAAAGAGGTGATACTTGAGTATGTGCAATCAAAAGAAAAATTAGCTGATATCTTCACCAAGCCACTGCCCAAGGATACCTTTGAGTACTTGAGAAAGAGAGTAGGGGTCAAACCCTTGTCTACCAGTCAGTAATATGACTGAAGGATGCATCAACCTACATATTATCAAAATGTCATTCATGTCGATGCAAGCAAAGAGATGAAATTAAAAGATACATCTATATACAGACATGTATATACTAGAACTAAGCACTAGAGCATATTATTGTATTGCTGATGGATAAGGAAAATTGAACGAATATATTATGGATGGAGAGAAAAGATTGTTTGACATGAATGTCAGATATCTGTGAGATATTTGTTTGGCATTATTGTCAAAGGGAGAGAGATTATCCATTATCAGATTACTCCAACAGGAAGATATTGTATCCTAAGGGAGAGAAAGTTGTATAAAAGATTACACAAAGGGAGAGTTGCTGAAAGGAGAAAAAGACATCACAAAAGAGAGAACAATCAAAGGAGAGAAATTGACACAAGAAGAGGACTCAACACATCAGAAGACAAAGAGCTGCAAGAATCAAATCTAAGCTAAAACATAGCTTACTGGAGATCAGACATTTATCGATTATCAAACAAAAAGATTGGTAGTTTGATGAATCTCAACTATTGTATTTCATATTGCATTAGAAATAGTATAGTGTGATAATATAGTATGTTGCCATCAATGCCAAAGGGAGAGATTGATGACATGTAACTCATTGAATGTTTGATAATGTTAAGTTGAAGATAATGCAAGGCGTTAAATTAGTTAATGGTTTGTATTGTCATTGATGTCAACTTGATATCATCTAAACAGTCATATACATAATTCCAATGACTTCAGAAAATCAATGGAACAAAGGTTATGCTTTCAGCAATGCATAAAAGTCAAGTATTCACTAAGTGACAGAAAACACCGACGGAGTGCACACCATCGGTAATGGCAAAGAAGAAAAGTCAAAGTGATACCTGAAAAGTAGAAGATAGTGTTTCCTGACAAATAAAAACCACAAGATTCCCAACGAGCTGAAAATAGAGTTGCCCGACAAGTAAAAATCCAATGATGCCCGACGGACGGAGATCTTGAAGCTAACTAGAGTCACGTCGATGGAACTGTCATTTGTCACCGATGACTAACTACAGAGATGACCGATGGAATAGAGAGTTCAAAAAATGACAAAATATCTAGTTGGAAAGAGCTAAAGATAGACTTAACTAATTTTTTTCTTTGTTTTATTTGACCAGAGTTAAGGGTAAAAGTACAAACCTGTATCACACTTTTACAAAGGAAGAGGACCACGACATGCAAAACTGTTAAACTTTAATGAAACAAAAGTGGCATTTGTTTTTACAATTTGAAAATGATGTAAACTAATGAAATGTGTAAAATTGGATGTAGTTTATGCCTATATTTTTTTAAAAAAAATTCAAATAATTATTGACCTACTTTTTTAATTTTTGAAGTCCATTTTTTAATTGCTCAAAAAATTCTAAAAATGTAGGGTCTAGTTCCCTCCAACTAAATATATGCAAATAATCTTTTTTTCCTTTGATTTCAGAATATGTTTTAGATGACATGTACAACTAGTGCATAAAAAAAGAAAGATTGGTTTTTGGTATATATTTTATCTGTTATAACTATTCGAATTTGGAGTTACCCAAAATTATTAGTTTTTTTCTCTCTCCACATTTTCCCTATCAAATCTACACCAAATACAAAACAAATTATATATTCTTGAAGAGGACTCTCTCCTCTAGTGTTAAATATAATTTTAAAATTTTTTGAAATGATTTGCTATTTTTTTTCTTTTTTCGAACGAGCATGTTCTTCAATGTTAAAATACCTACTTGGAGTTTTTTCAAATTATAATATATTATATGTAATCAAAACATAATAAAAATTATATGGCCATAATCTAGACTCTAAGCTCTACAAAAGGGTATATTTAGATTTTTAAAATGGTTGAGTTTGATGAAGAAATCAATTGTCTAAGTGAGAAGTTCTGTAATTTTGAAATTTTTGCCTATTTGGCTGCCACATAGGATGCCACATAGACATTTTTGACCGAAACTGGTTCGGCCAGAACTGGTTCGGTCAAACCAGTTTTGGCTGAACCCCGCTATATAAATATGTGCCAATTCTTCATCGATAGAACATAGTTGGCTTATATTGACTCATGAATTTTTGGTCGAAACTGGTCTGGCCGAAACTCACTTGCCACATTGATGCCACATGGCGCCATGTTTGTACCACATATGTACAGCCAAAAATATTTCAGCTGAAACATTTTGAGCCAAAATAATTTTGGCTGGAACTATGAAAATGGTCCTCAAGTGCGACACAACTTCATACTTTTACCCTTAGGTGATTGATTTAAAGAAGATTTGTACAATTGACAAGAAGATAACTATGAGATAAATCAGGAAGTATTCTTTAAATCAAATTGGCTAGATTGTTTTTCACATGAAGGATCAAGAATCAAGAAATAGTGAATATCATGTCTATATAAGAGATAAGCTTAATTCATTTATGAATGGGATTAAGGGGAGTGAATAGAATGAGGATGCTGAAGAGAAACTAATGAAGAATATCTTCATACAATCTTGATCAATCAAGCTGAAGGAGAGCTAAAGAATTCTGCAGACCGCGACGAACAGTGAAGCACAACATCACAAAGAAGAAAGTGTGGAGCACAAAGAATTGAATTGATACATTGATCAGAGAGGTAATGTACTTAAATAGATCTGAAAATATAAAATTCAAAGTTGCATCATGAATAGGTCATAGTGTTTTAGTTTAGCCATTGAAGCATCAAGTCTCTTAACAGAGCAGGACTTAACAGTCTTCTATATATTGAGGTACATCCCAAGGAGTGCTAAAAAGGTTGATTCATGAAAGTAGCATTGGACTTTCTTGATACCTATTGATAGTCTAAGAAGGAGGTTGACTCAAGGATGGTAGAAATAGATGCCTGATACTAAGTGAAAACCTCTATGTATAAAATCCTTTAACAAGGTCACACTTAACAGTGCGTTTTTAGCCTTTAATGGGGTTGGCTCCTAATAGGGCTCACTTCAGAAGAGTGAAAATTTGGGGTACTGGTCCCAGTGGTTTTTTCCTTAACAGGGTTTCCATGTTAAAAATTCATGTGTTATGTGTGTATGATTCATTTCTTTATTGTTTTGTATCTGGCATAGTTAACACTAGGTTGATTGGTATACTCTGCTTATTTACTAAGTTTCGTTAAATAGTTATACTACTTATCGGTAATCAAGGAGAATAAGGACATACAAGGAAAACCGACAGATAGTTAAATCATTATAATTATTTCATGGCATGCATCTTGTAGGGACTTAATAATTTGAGGTTTGTTTGATTGGTGGTTAAATGTTTGAAGGATAAAATTTTGAGGCCACTAATTCACCCAACCGCTCTCAGTTATTACTAACATTAGGACCTATTACTTCAGCAATTAAGACCTAATAAGACCTATTAACACCAACTAAGACCTATTAACACCAAGTAAGACCTAATAGGACCCTTAAGACCCAATATTATCACTTAAGACCTAATAGGACCCCTCAAAACCAATTAAGACCAAACATGCGACTAATAATCTACCTAATAGGACCAATAAGACCTAATAGGACTTATTAAGATAAATCAAGAACAATTAAGACCAATTAAGACCTAATAGTCCCCTAATAATACCTAAAACTTGATGTAATAGGAACCTTATGAGCTAACAGGACCACTTAAGACCTAGTAGGACCCATTAAGACCTAATGGGACTAATATGCCCTATTAAGACAAATTAGGACCTAACTTGACCAATTAAGACCTAACATGAGCAATAAGACCTAATAGGACCACTTAATCTACTTAATAGGAGTAATAGAATATATTAAGACCAATTAAGATCAATTAACACCAATAAAGACCTATGAGGACCTATTTTGAGACCTTGATTAAGACCTAATTTATCTCTCTCTGAAGAGATATTAAATAGTTATGAATATTTTCAAGTGTAATCAAAAGAAGAAAAGTATGCAATTTTAGCAACTTATGTGAACTCTGTAGTTTTATTGGTGAGCATACTGGGATATATTTATGCTATGAATATTTATAGTTTTTCTGATTGATTATTGGTATTCATAATGCCTTTCAACTTTCAAGGAATTTTTCTTTTTTAATATGTCCAACCCTATTATTAATTACTATGGAATAAATATTCCATAATATGCAAAAATTTGTTCCCCCACTAGAATATTTAGCTTAAACTTACACTTGAAGATCTATAATAATCTTATTGTTCAAGAAAGCCACCATGTTAGAAAATCTATCCAACATCTTTATTTTCCACAAATGGACATGTTTTTTTTATCCAAATAGGAAAGTTGCATCCACTTGATTAGAAAGAGGAGAACTCAAGCAAAGGTTAAATTACATTCATACCTGAAAAATATCTATAACAAATAATGCATGTGTGTCTAAAGTTTATCAATTGTTTTATCACATATTTGTACATAGATGTAATTATAATTAGACCCATAATTATGAAAATCTTAATGAGCTAAAATTAGCTAGAACAATAGATTAAAATAAATAAAATGATATAAGAAGCTACGATGTAGTTTCTCATCGTATAGTTTCTCTTTATACTTATTGAATCCTATAACCTTTTAATGGAAAGGTGAATTTTCTCTATTTTCAACTCTATTAAGCATCATGTTGGTAAAGTGATATGCTGCATGTCCAACCAAATAAAAAATTCATGTGATTTATGCTTCTCTTTGTCATGTAAATGAAAAATGTGGATTGAATGAACCAAATTTGTCTTTCATTTATTCGTTGGTGCTTTGTTTTTCGGATTTGGTTTCCTTAGACTTAGGTAATATCTTTTTCTATTAAAATTTTACTATTGAATAGAGACCAACCATGCAAGTTCTACATACTTTTCAAGAATTATGAATCATAAAGGTTTGGTATATAGCTTAAGCCAAAATGGTTTTTCTTTTGATATCCTAAGACCTAATAGTACCCTAATAATACATAATACTTGATGTAATAGGAATCTTAAGACCTAAAAGGAACACTTAAGACCTAATAGAACCCATTAAGATTTAATGGGACTAATATGACCTATTAACACAAATTAAGACCTAACATGACCAATAAGACCTAATCTAACCCCTTAATCTACTTAATTAGAATAATAGCATGTATTAAGAGCCATTAAGATCAATTAATACCAATAAAGACCTATTAGGACCTATTTTAAGACCTTAATTAAGACCTAATTGGACCTCTCTCTCTCTCTCTCTCTCTCTCTCTGGGGTCGTAAAATGTCATAAGGGTTCGTAGGACCTATTGATGGTTCTAGGATTCCTTAAGATAGCTTAAGACCCCTAATATGTACTCTTAGCCTTTCTAATGGGTTGTAAGGTGTCATAAGGGGTTTTAGGACCAATTAATGGGTCCTACGACCCATTACGACACCTTAGAACCCCTAATATGTACTCTTAGGCTTCCTAATGGGTTGTAAGGTGTCATAAGGGGTTTTAGGACCGATTAATGGGTCCTAGGACCCCTTAAGATACCTTACGACCCCTTAGGAACCCTAAGAATATATCTTAGGTTTCCAAGTGGACATTAATTTGTTTCAAGGGGTAATAGGTCATATTACTATGTCTTAGGAGGCATTAATGGATGCTAGGACCCCTTAAGACAACTCATGACCCCTAATATGTACTCTTAAGTTTTCTAATGGGTCATAAGGTGTCATAAGGGGTTGTAGAACCCATTAAGACACCTTAAAACCCCTTAGGAACCCTAGGAATACATCTTAGGGTTTCTAGTACACATTAATGAGTCTCAAGGGGTCATATGACATATTACTGTGTCTTAGGACACCATATGACCCCTTACCACCTCTAAGATGTACTCTTAGGCTTCCTAATGAGTTTTAAGGTGTCATAACGGGTCATAGGACCTATTAATGGGTCATAAGACCCCTTAAGATACCTTACAACCCCTAAGATGTACTCTTAGGCTTTCTAATGGGTTGTAAGGTGTCATAAGGGGTTGTAAGACCCATTAATGGGTCCTAAGACCCCTTAAGACACCTTATGACTACTAAGATGTACTCTTAGGCATCCTGATGGGTTGTAAGATGTCATAAGGGGTCGTAGGACCTATTAATTGGTCCTAAGAGCCCTTATGACACCTTACAACCCCTACTATATACTCTTAGTCTTCCTAATTGGTTGTAAGGTGTCATAAGAGGTTGTATAACCCATTAATGGGTCCTTGGACCCCTTAAGACACCTTACGACCCCTAAGATGTACTCTTAGGCTTCCTAAGGGGTTGTAAGGGTTCATAATGAGTCGTATGATTTATTAATGGGTCTAACGACCCCTGAAGACACCTTACCACCCCTAGGATGTACCCTTAGGCCTCCTAATGGGTCGTAAGGTGTTATAAGCGGTCGTAGGACCCATTAATGGGTCTTAGGACCCCTTAAGACTCATTACAACCCCTTAGGAACCCTAATAATACATCTTAGAGTTCCTAATATACATTAATGGGTCTCAAGAGGTCATAAGATATATTACTAAGTCTTAGGAGCCATTAATGGATGTTAGGACCCCTTAAGACACCTTATGATCCCTAAGATGCACTCTTAGTATTTCTAATGGGTTCTAAGGGGTCATAAGGGGTAGTAGGACCCATTAAGAAACCTTACGACCCCTTAGGAACCCTAAGAATACATCTTAGGGTTCCTAGTAAATATTAATGGTTATCAAGGGGTCATAGGACATATTATTGTGTCTTAGGACACCATAAGATCCTTTATGACCCCTAAGATGTACTATTAGGCTTCCTAATGGGTCATAAGGTGTCATAAGGGTTCGTAGGAGCCATTAATGGATGCTAGGACCCCTTAAGACACCTTACAACCCTTAAGATGTACTCTTAGGCTCTCTAATGGGTCTTAAGGTGTCACAAGGGGTCGTAGGACCCATTAATGGGTCCTACGACACCTTATGAAACATTACGATCCCTAAGATATACTCTTAGGCTTTCTAATGGTCATAAGGTGTCATAAGGGGTCATAAGACCCCTTAATGGGTCCTAGGACCCCTTAAGAGACCTTACAACCCCTAATATGTACTCTTAGGCTTCCTAATGGGTCGTAAGGTGTCATAAGGGGTCGTATGAGCCACTAATTGATCGTAAGACCCCTTAGGACACCTTACGACCACTAAGTTGTTAGGCTTCCTAATTAGCCGTAAGGTGTCATAAGGGGTTGTAGGACCCATTAATGGGTCCTAGGACCTGTTAAAACACCTTATGACCCCTAAGATGTACTCTTAGGCTTTCTAAGGGGTTGTAAGGGTTCATAAGGAGTCGTACAAGTTATTAATGGATCCTACGACCCCTTAAGAAAGCATACAGCCCTAAAGATGTACTCTTAGGCTTCCTAATGGGTCGTAAGGTGTCATAAGTGGTCATAGGACCCATTAATGGGTCCTAGGAACCCTTAAGACACCTTACGACCTCTTAGGAACCCTAAGAATACATCTTAGGGTTCCTAGTTCACATTAATGGGTCTCAACAGGTAATAGGACATATTACTCTCTCTTAGGAACCATTAATGGATGTTGAGACCCCTTAAGACACCTTATGACCCCTAAGAAGTACTCTTAGGCTTTCTAATGGGTCATAAGGTATAATAAGGGGTCCTAGGACCCCTTGAGACACCTTGTGACCCCTTAGGAACCCTAAGATTACATCTTAGGGTTACTAGTACATGTTAATGGATCTAAAGGGTTCATAGGACATATTATAGTGTCTTAGAACACCAAAAGACACATTAAAACCCCTAAGATGTACTCTTAGGCTTCCTAATGGGTCGTAAGGTGTCACAAGAGTTTGTAGGAGCCATTAATGGATGCTAGGATCCCTTAAGACACCTTACAACCTCGAAGATGTACTCTTAGGCTTTCTAATGGTATGTAAGCTATCATAAGGGGTAGTAGGACCCATTAATGGGTCCTAGGATGCCTTAAGACACCTTACAACCACTAAGATGTACTCTTAGAGTTTTAACCTGTCATAAGGGGTTGTAGGACCCACTAATAGGTTGTAGGGCCCATTAATGGGTTCTAGGACCCCTTAAGACACCTTACAACCCCTAAGATGTACTCTTAGGCTTCCTAAGGGGTTGTAAGAGTTCATAAGGAGTCGTAAGAGTCATTAATCTCTCTCTCTCTCTCAGGTATTATTATTATAATATAAATAATAATAAATATAGTACTAATATTATACTATTATACAACATTAATATAATACTAATTTATATATATAATATAATATAATACAAATATGAATAATAATAATAATAATATATTAATACTAATATTACTAAATATCATACTAATATTAATATAATATAATTCTACTATTATACAATACTAATATAAATAATAATAATTTAATACTAATGTTATTATCATTTAGTATTTGTATAATATTAATATTATAAAATATGAAATCTATAAAAAACTAAAAATCTAAAATCAATATTGAAATTTTTGAAATTTAAAATGGAAGCAAAATTTTGGCAAGAGATATCTGATATCCAATAATATCTCATATCTGATAATTTCTCATATCTGATTTAATATCTTATATTTGATTTAGTATCTTATATCTGATAATATTTCATATTTGATATTATCTCATATCTGATTAGCCTTTGTATTTGGCTTGGGTTTTGGTTTTGCAATGCCAAACATGGATGGTCAACCCAAAAAAATGTGTTTACCATATTTCCTCTGACATCTAGACTTCGGCGATGCAACCGATGACTTTTTTCACCCGAAATTGATGAAACAAAAAGGGTTTTTTAAAGAGATTATCAAGTTTCCATCAATATAATTGCTATCAAATTTTGATTTCAATAAGTATTTATTTATTATTTTCTATTTGAGTTACCTC
This sequence comes from Thuja plicata, assembly GCA_018584345.1. NCBI lineage: Eukaryota > Viridiplantae > Streptophyta > Pinopsida > Cupressales > Cupressaceae > Thuja > Thuja plicata. Next base: position 642,070 of record MU224912.1, on the reverse strand, counting down.
TAAAGTCCCGATTGACAGACTAATTGAAAAACAACTATAACTTTCAAACAGTTTAACCTTTTTTAAAATCTGAAACATGTGTCACAATCTATGCTTTGCCTACTTTAAGAAAAGTTGAAAAAAATATCAATTTTGTAGAGTTTAGAATTAGTTAAGGTGGTCAAACATGGGAGTTTTATTATTCTAAAAATTCGTAGTAGAAAATTGATAATTAATTATTTATTTGAGAAACATTTACACAAAAATATGCATCATATCTGGGCATGAGTCTACTACTTATATATAGAATCTTGTGAAAAGATATCATCATTTCATTGTGATTAAGCTGGTAAGACATACACATACTTTTTATCTGTTTCTTGAAATTTTCATACTACTGCATTGAAATCTAAAATTCTCAACAATGAGATTAATTTTTTTTCAGAAAAAGTCTACTAGTTTAGAAACTAAATTCAATTTCCTACAGATTCTATTGTTACTACTTTTTCACATAAGGTTGATAAGATGTCCAAATTTTTACGTCAAGTTGACTAACCCTGATTTTCTGATTTTCATTGCCACTTAAGGCCATATCTTGGTATACCATGATCCTGCACATACCCGTATTGAAACTCCATGCAAACAGAGGAAAGTAGAAGAATCTTCAATATTTTTTGACATTTTCATCAACCACAGGGCTCTGATGTCAAACAAACTCTAGCCCTTCAGCTCTATAATTCTCTCACGGAGTTAGGAATACATACATTTCTTGACTTTGAAGAGAAAGAGCAAGGTCATTCTACCTAGTGGGACTTCACAAGCTTGTGAAATATTCTGGGTCCTTGACCTCTTTACGAAAAGTGTTGAGGACAATTCTACTTGGGCATTGATTTGTCCAAATTAAGCTCTTAGGTTGGCTGATTGTTGGGGGGAAAATTTTAGAAGGCTCTATCTGAAATATGACAAAGAGGTATACTTGCCTTTCAGTATTTTGTCATGTTTTTCAGATCAGCTGAAACATGTGATACTATATTACATTATCTATCTGCATTATATATATTTGTAACGAGAAAAGAGTGACAACTAATTAGAAACAATAAGGTAATATAGAAGTTTTGGGATGCTAAAAAAATAAGCTTGTACAATAAGAAATCTCAAATTTTGGAGGTATAAGGGCTTAATCAATCTAAAATTGTTTATTTTCAAATGAGAAGATTTGGTGCATACTAAGATGAGCATGAAATTCCAATTTCAAAAGCTGAAAGTGCCGAGGAATCCATTTTTCTAATAAGGGTATGGTATGCATTTTATCAATGATTATATTACTTTTGGATCTCTTCCAGTTTTCCATTTTCTTTTTTTTATCCATTCATGATGGGATCATGTAAATTGGCACCATACTTGTTGACCATCTGCTCAGTTTTAGACAAGCTAATTTTTGGGTGATTTTACTATTTGACCTGATGTGAGTGTGTTGTTTTGATCTCCTTTTATTTTCTGGAATGTTAGTAGATAAATCATGATTCCTAGGCAAAACAAGAACATGAAATCTTTAGATTCATCTATGGTAGGTGATACATTACTAAGGTATGTTTGAATTTACCGTAAAAATGTTATATTTATATCATAGCATCCAAACCCATATAGAAATATGAATATATCATGCTATTGTTTTGAACTAAATATTTCTAATGATTAGTTTTCCTTTTTTTGTTTTTTGTATATAGGGTATCCTCTAGTTGGTTATCCACAAGCTTATTCTCCACCACAACATGGTTATCCTCCAAGTTTTGGGAAGAAACAAGAAGAAGATTAGAAACAGATGAGATAGGAATGAAGATAGAAGCATATATTCTTGGATAGTTGATGCAAGAACTACTATATGATCTTGCTTGTATTCAAACATGACATACTACGACTCTATGAAAAGAAAATCTTTGTATTTGCAGGAACCAGTACTATTTTGGCTCAGTTATTATTGATGCTTATATTCTTATGAAGATCACAACATCTAATTCCAATAATTACAACAAAATACATATTGATTTAAATTTTTGATTTGATTTCCAGGATGGCAATGCAATTTACAATCTACAAACCCCTTACACCCAGATGGTGCAAGTGCTAGTTGTAAAATCTTCACTTGTTTCTTTGACATATGATTTATTTTGGTGATTTAACCAGTGTTGCCTCTGTCAGATATTTCATGTAGTTTCCCAATTTAATTATTCATCCAATGCATTTAAGTCTTTGATTTGGTTTTTTTTCTTGTCATTCTCATCAACATATTTCCACAAATCCACAATGATTAAACTGATTTGATGCCATTGTGCAGGAGAAGCTAAGGGTTAGGTGTGTTTAACCCAAAAATGTTTGGTTTGTAAGACCTTAACAAGGTCATGTAGATAAATAAGGGCTCTTTAAGGGTTGATTACGTCAAATATGGGTGACAAATGTGTCAAAAGAACATAATAGTGTATTGTAAGCCAAAGTTGGAAAAATATGAAGAATGGCACCAAGAGTTCCAAATATGAATTAATTTTGTTGTAATTAGGTCTAGGAGGTGGTCAATGGTCAATTGGAACCCATCAATTGGGTCTATGCATTTAAATGTAGAAACATGTAAGAGTCAAGTAAAAAGTTGCATTGAGCTACATTGCAACTTTTCAATATTGCATGACAATATTGTGAAAAAAATGTTACAATATGCACTAAGGTATTTAGGGGTCAAAATAGTTGGTTTATACATGATAGGAATACATTTGAGGTCTCCTCAGACATTGTAGAGGGGCTGGAAATACTTTGGCATGATTTCCAATAGTAAGCACTTGATAGTTCTTTGCTCGAACTTACTGTGTTTCTTGATTTTGGTTTTGCATTAAATCCAAATGGATTGAAATGGTCAATATTTCATTATGAATAGTTACAAATCAACATTTTGGTGTTTTGTGTGTACTAGTTTAGAGTTCTTATTTCAGTTTTGTTCATGTAAATAATTTATGTCCCTGATTCTAAGTCTCTGGACTAGATAGGGTGTACATAGCTAAAATGGCTTTGTCTTGAGTTGCCACCATGGAAAACACTCAGCCCTTGGGGAATGAAAATGGATTCTATGTATATTATTTTTATTTTTGGTAGGAATCTGGAAGTATTGTTTGTGATTTTTAAGCTCTTTCCCTAGGCGAGCTCTTCCATAGCCCAGCTATGAAGCAAGAGCAATGGTGGTGTATAACTTGCAAGAGTCGCTTGGATGAATGATCCCAATGACTTGTGAATGTTTAGTAGGTTCTTACAGAGCCTTGGTTCTAAGTTGGAGGGATGGTGAATCCATTTGAATGGATTTTTCAATGAGAGTGTTGGTGCTCAAAAATGCTGGATCATTTTGAGGCCAACTGATAGGCACAAAAATAAATGCCTCTGCAATTCTGACTCGATCGAGCCAAGGCTGGTAGGCCTGAAAAGGTGTTTTCTAACTTTACAAATACGTGCACAAACAAAAGTAAGTCCTCCAAAAGGGGATAACAATCCTTGGAGGATAATAACTTGATTTCCTAACTGTTAAATAGTTTGATATCTAAATTGAAACCGAAAAATACTGTTAAAACCTAATTGAATGCTTTGTAAAGAAGATAATAGATATAATGTATAGATTATAGAAAGAACAAAATGCCAATTACAAATGAAAATAAGATCAGTGTCTAATGCTGAATTGGGAATAGAGTCATTTATATTCAATCTTACGTATAAACAGAGACGGTTTTAAAGTAACCCACTCCTGTAAAGCAAGACCATCATCCTACTGACCTCAATTGAAACAAAGATCTAAAATAACTTATAAAATTAGTCCTATGGATTTTAACTCAACTTAAGAGCCCAATAGGAACAATGACAGGTTCTTAGACCATGCAACTATTATTTAGATTGTATAAATTAACCGTAAATGAATGAATCAAATTAAGGATATAATAGGATACTCTGGTTCACAGAGTAATCTGAGAAACTAATTCAAAATAAAGAAACTATATTAACATTAAAACATAAGGACTTATTTGTCATTCACATTTGAGCATTTGGACATTAGATTCAAATCTATAATTCAGGAGAGTTTCCCCAATTGTGTAGTGTTCCAAAAAATCATCGTATTGTAATGTTTTGAGTTTATTTTGACTCAATATTTATACATCATTCAAAGGATTTTTGTGAAAAGACATACCTTTTCACAAAAACTCAATCCTAGCAACTAATCCATAAAAATACATTAAACCATAACAATGGTTGTTAAGAAAAATATTCCTCTACAAATAGATTTAGTGATCTTAAGTGTTCCATGCATACTAACTCGATATTTAATTACCTACACGAAAACACCAAAAATTAGATAATCAAAATAAAATTTATTACTTTCATACTATATGAGGCTCTCTGAAAATCATAATTATTTATCTATTAATTAAGAATTAATCAAAATTAATTCCATGCCAAATTTTAATACATGCATTTGATAAACAATATGAGGAATAAAAATTTTAACATTATGTTCTATATCATCCTCATAAATTATCAACAATATAAGGAATCACTTTGATTATTAAATCATAAAGGACTTTAATAATAAAAACAATATATTTAGAAATATTCTCTTATCATAATGTAAAATTCAAAATAGAGATATCTTCAAAATATTAGGGAAAATGTCTTATGATTCATTTGATGAAAAATAAACTTTGACCTTAAAGATCAAATCAATCCTCTTAGGATTAAATTTATAAAACAATTACCCTAATGCTACAAAATATTTCTAACATAAAATAGTATTTCAACCATAAAAATATATGTAATTAAGGGAATTTTTTTTAAAAAGAACTCACTTAAAATCAACCCTAAACATACATATTAAAAATCAACTAATTCGTACAAAAAGTAAGGTAAAATTATTAACACCCTAAAATAAAAATGAAAAATTAAGGAAAAGTTACTCTTTAGGGATTTGCAACTAAAGAATAAATGGCAAACCCTAAATAGTCACATATACAAAAAGAAACATTTACATTACACATCACTAGATTTTAAATAAAGTACAATAAAAACCTTTTCACCTCCTTTTTGGTAAAATATTAACGTTAAAAATACATTAGTTGAAAATGTCAAATTGCATTTAAGGATACGAAAAAGAAAAAGAATTAACATCAAAATACACAAAAACCCTAAACAAATTAATAATCATTAAATTTAACCTTTATTTCATCATATATTTTTACTTGTAGGGTTTTGGGGGTAAATCAAAATTAAGAAATAAAATAAAAATAAGTAACTATGACACACATAATTCCTATCTCATAAACAAAATTTTATTTTAACATTTATTTCACATGAGATAAGAATATCTTTAATTTATACATTTATTTACATACATACTCTCGAAGAATAATATAGAGCAATTGGTAGGGGTAGGGTCGGGTAGTTAGGTAAGAAAAGGAATGGGTCGAGAGGTTGAGTGTTCAACTCCCTCTCCCCATTCATTTTCCTAAAATCGAAAAAATAGATAAACATAGATAAATTCATATTTAATTAAAATTTAATTAAGGAAGAGATAACTCCCTGTGTAAAAGGTTGTTTTAACTTCTCACCTGCACATGAAAACTAAAATAAATAAGTATCTTCTCCTAACCCTCTCGAAGAAAAAAATAGAATAACTGGTTAGGGGGTAGGAGGGTAAATAGGTAGGAAAAAAGGTCGGCTTGAGAGGTTGAGTGTTCAACTCCCGATGAGTGTTCAACTCCCGATCGCCACCTTTTTTCTTAACTACTTAGTTTATTATTTTATAATTATTTTATTTCAAAATATACATGCATTAAATTTATTGAAAATAAGATAAGGACATGCATATACACCTTTTTATTATTTTAATTATCAACATAGGGAAGTCATATAAAATACAAAAAATGTATACTATACTTCCCTAATGTCTTGTTCCTTTTGAACCTGAAATTTTTAGTGTCAATAGTGGCTCTTATTGGGGACATGCATTCATGCTTGGATGCAGTGAGAGTCCAGTTATCTCTGGAAAAGTAGACCATAATGAGAAGAAAATCATAATGCTTTAAAACAAATAAAATAATATACAAGTTAGAGAATACTTCCTGCTTTCAAGAGAAAAAGGGTTTTAAATACTGACCATGAGTTGGGAACTCCTGAATGACTTCATCAATATCCTGTAAATAATATGAATTGTCACCTGCTTTTGAGATGACCATGTAAGGGCCTAGCCATAATGCCTCGAACTTACCATGTTTCCCTTTGTCTTGGTCTGTTGCATTCCATTTTAGTACCCAATCACCTTCTCTAAAAGGTTTGTCTAATGCTCTTTTGTCATGAAGGGTCTTAATCTATCATTGTTGATGAAGATTCCTTTCTTGCACCATTCTTCTCATCTCATCTAACTATGATAATTGGTTCAACCTATCTTCCATAAAATTTACATCCTCAAGTTCCTCTTCCTGGAAGAATCTATAAACTGGTAGGAGATTGTTCAACGGTAACCTCACTTGTTTTCCATAAACCAACTCATAAGGAGTGAAACCTGTTGACCTTTTCACTATTACCCTGTCTACCCACAAAGCTAGGCCTAGCTTTGAATCCCATGCTTTCTTGTTATTTCTCAACATCCTTCTGATAATCTTTAGTATATTCTTATTGCTTGATTCTGCTTGACCATTTCCTTGCGGGTGATATGGGGATGAGTATGATAAGTTAACACCATATTTTTCACAAATTTTGCAAATTCCTTTGATTTGAAACACATGCCATTATCACAAAGAATCTTACAAGGTACCCCGAATCTAGTAAGTATGTTGTCTGTCAAAAACTTGATGACTACCTTGCTTGTAGCTTGTCTCGTAGGTATAGCTTCAACCCATTTTGTAAAGTAGTCTGTCGAAACTAGTATCCACTTGTGACCTCCACTTGAAGCATCTGCAATTTCCCCAATAAAGTCTATTCCCCACATTTTAAAAGGTTCCTCCGTTTGTAAAGGTATAAGGGGCAAAGCACCATTGTATTTCAGTTTCCCACAGAATTTCTGACAAGATTCACACTTCTTAACATATTCATAACAGTCCTTGAATACATGAGGCCAATAGTACCCTGCTTGTAATATCTTATGAGCTATTGTCTTAGCTGAGAAGTGACCACCACATACCCCATCATGTAATTCCTTTATAACTGACTTGGCCTGATAAGTGTCTAGACAAAATAAAAGGAGACCATCATTGTTTTTCCAATACAGATCTCCTTGAATCAATACATACATTGATGCTTGCAATTTTATAGTTCTTTTCTGATTATCATTTAAACCTTCTTTACATTTCATATGTTTTAAGAAATAAACTATATTTGTGTACCATGGACAATGTTCGATGCTAGTTCCTGAGTTATCCAAATCCACTTGGTTTATTTGGGTTGCATCCAAATTTGTTTCTGCCATGAGTTTAGCCAACCCTTGACCACTTACTAACTTAGTGATTTGTATTTCAATATCAAACTCTTGAACCTGATTGATCCATCTGCATCTTCTACCCATGACTTATGATCGCCTCAATATGTCTTTAGTTGCCGCATTAGGTACATATCCCACAATCTTGGCTCCAACTAGATAAGGCTTGAATGACTTTACTGCCTTTACTAATGCATAAGCTTGTTTCTCATGTATATCATAGTTCAACTCAGAGGCTTGTAGAGTCTTACTGAAGAAAACTATCAGTTGCTCATGTCCTTCATCATTTTTCTGTAATAGGATGGTTGCAATGGTGTGAAAGGAAGAAAAAGAGAATAGTTGAAAAGGTTTTGAGAAATTAGGGGATTTCAAAACCAAAGCTTCCTTGATTTCTTTCTTAATGTTAGCAAAAGCCTCTAAGGCTTCATCTATCCATTTTAGAATTGCATTTTTCTTTAACATCTTTGCAATAGGTTTAAAAATTTATGAAAAATTTGAGACAAACCTTCTCACAAAATTGATTTGTCCAAAGAAAGATTGAATCCCCTTAACATTTTTAGGAATCTAAATTTTGTTAATTGCTTCAATTCTTTCTGGATCTATCCTCACTCCATTTTTAGATACAATATGCCCAAGGAGTTTACCTTTAGTTACCCCAAAATGACATTTCTTTGGGTTTAAGGATGTCCTATACTCAAGGGCTCTTTTGAAGATTTGTTCTAAATGCTTGCAATGGTCTTCTGCCCTTTTTGAATAAGTTGTGATGTCATCTTGATATATTGCCATAATAACATCAATGAAGTCCTCAAAAGCCACATCCATAGCTCTTTGAAATGTAGCACCAGCATTCATAAGTCCAAATGACATCCTAGCGTAAATGTATGTACCCCAGGGTGTGGTGAATGCCATTTTATATTGTTCTTCCTCTTTGACCTTCACTTGATTATACCCAGAGAACCCGTCCATCATTGATAACAACTCATTACCAGTAATTTTTTGTAATAATACTTCCATGTTAGGTAATGCATAGTTGTCCTTTAATGAAGAGATATTTAAATTCCTGAAATCCACACAATGTCTGATATCTCCATTTTTCTTCCTAACAGGTACCAGATTTGAAACCCAAGTAGATTGCCTAATTGGCTTTATGATGCCGGCGTCTCTCATCTTTATTAGTTCCTCTTTCATCTTAGGAGCCAAAGTTGGGTTTATGGGTCTTTGCCTTTGTCTAAAGGGCTTTACATCTGATTTTAGGGGTATCTCATGTTGGAATAAGTCCTCCCTATATGCTTTAAGGTCATCATAAGACCAAGAAAATACATGTCTATATTTCCTAAGTAAGCCAATAATATCTGATCTGATTTTTGGAGTCAATTTCTTGCCAATAAAAACTTCTTTGGGAGTATGTTCATTTCCCAAATTTATCATTTCTACTTCTTCTACCGGAGCTTGGTCTATTTTGATTTCATTCTTAGAGTCTTTATTATCGAACATTCTTTCTAATGCCACAAGCCCCTTTGGGATTTTATTAGTCTTAAGATGAATGATCTCTTTCCCAAATAAAGTCTCTTTTCCT
>MU224912.1:603983-614434 GCA_018584345.1 Thuja plicata | reverse complement strand
TGGGCTTCTTATTATCTCCACAAATGTGGAATTACAAAATTTCAGAATTACAATATGCAAAGCCACATGGGCATTCCCCTTACAATATTCTGTAGGACAAAGCCTCGAATTATTACTCAGATCCACCTAGAACTTCCTTAGACAACTCTACAGGCCTTCTTTATGTAGGCAATTTCCACCGCCCGAGAAGGTTCCAGAAATCTAGCCATTAAGGCCGACTACCTTTAGCATTTAATTAATTTTCACTTTTATTACGAAAAGGTCGGCTTTAAATATTTACAAAATATGAGATTAGGTAGCCCAACCTTCGGAAGCCATGACTTTTGAACCATAGCTCCATTTGGCTATTATAACCACTTTTCGTAAATGGGAGATCGCGATCTACAATGTTTGACTTACGAAGCGCTAGTCAATTGGGGGTTCGACCTCGATCCGGAGCCTCTAAGGTCCTGAAAATTGAGCTCAAAGGTTCTGCACCCTAAAATCTCAACAATAAATCCTTAATAACTTTGCCAATACAGATGATCTGGCAATGAAACTTAACTGGCATTCTTATATGACTAAGATGAACCTTCACCTAAAAAATTAGAACATTCTGAGTTCAAATGACCAACTTACTAAAAATAGTAAGTTTCCAAATATAGCAACTTTGTACAAAATAGCCCTTATTGAATAGAAAAACACATATTTTTGGGTGATGCAAGATTTCCCTTACACCCAAGATGCTCCTGCATCACTTATCAATTCTAGTGTATTCCAATCTTTCACTTCTTCTTCACATAGATTCTTGATGAATGAACCAACTCTGATAATCTGCTCTGTACATCTTTCTTCTTTTTTCGTATCATTCACTATTAGCGTGTCACCTTTGACTTGCTATAAGTATCTTCCTCAAAGTATGAGATCATGGGACCTATAAGACAACTCTTCAAAACCTACTTGTTGGCTCTACTAAGCACGCAAGCATTATTACAACCGTGCAAGTATAAACTGAATAGATGTGACACTTCACTAAGTCAGCCTCACCAATTTAACTCTAACTTTCTAATCTTCTTGAAACATGTTTGGCACCTTTGGATTAATATCATCAACTCATAACTAATCATGAATATACACATGTATATACAGAAGATAGGTACAACTGAAGAAACACATGATATACGTCAGCCCTAAACAGTTACACTTCCAGAACTGTAACTGCCAATAACAGAATTACATAACTTGACTGAAACATCATATCTGGGTCTGCGTGTATGAACATAACATAATAAACATGTCAACAACATGTATCTATCCATGCAATTCTTCATATCATCATTCTAATAAGTACATATAGAATTACTACTGTGTATTATATGTTGTCATCAATGACAAACATACAATCAATCAACTACTCAGAATCAGATTTGCAAAAATCTCCCCCTTTAACATTGGTGGCAACATATGATATCAAAAACATCCTTTGTTCATGGTGTCCTCTTTCTTTTACAATCCTCTCAATATCCTCATCAAATATTTCTCTAAACTGCTGTAGTTCCTCTGTCTATGTTTTGGTTCCATGTATATACTCCCCCAGAGTATATGCTCCCCCTTAGTACATACTCCTCTTTACTATATACTCCCCCTTTGACATCAATGGCAAAGGGTGGCATAGTCCTTTAGGTATAGGTACTACTCCAGAAGTAGAGTAGTCAACCATTCATCAGTCACTTAATGACTTATGTCTTTGCTGCTTCTTCTAAAAAGACTTAGGAGAGGGAATTACTCCCAACTTCTCCCTGAGATACTCAAAAGTATCCTTTGATAAAGGCTTTGTGAAAATATCTACCAACTATTCTTTGGTGTTCACATAGTCCAATTTAACTTCTTTGTCTACAACCTTTTCTCTTAAGAAACAATACTTGATCTCTATGTGTTTTGTCTTTGTGTGCATCATAGGGTTCTTAGATATGTTGATAGTGCTAGTATTATCACAATGAATAACAATAGGATAATCAACCAGAATGCCAAAGTCTTTAACCATCTTCTTGATCCAAACCATGGTTGAACACTTTAGTGTTGTTGCAACATATTCAACTTCTGCTATTGACTGAGAAATACAGTTCTACTTCTTGCTTATCCAAGAAACCAACCTATCTCCAAGGAATACTGCTCCTCCTGAAGTGCTCTTCCTGTCATCAATACAACTTGCCCAATTTTCATATGTATACAAATGAAGCTTTACATTCTCTGATTTAGGATACCATAAACCATAGTCTATAGTTCCCTTTAGATATCTGAATATCCTCTTGATTTCCATTAGGTGACCCTACTTGGGTTCAGCTGCAAATCTTCCAACAATGCCAACTACATTAGATATGTTAGGTCTAGATTGAGTTAGATAAATGAGTTTACCAATCATAGATTTGTACAATGTTTTATCAACTGATGTGGAGTCACCATCCTTTGAAAAATTGCTTCCTGTTATCATGGGAGTGCATACTGGCTTACAGTCTTCCATCTGGAAGGTCTTCAATATTTCCTTCACATATTTTGATTAATTAATGAATATACCTTTATCTGTTTGTTATACATTCAGTCCCAAAAAGTATTTTATAGGACCAATCATACTCATTTCAAATAAATTCTGCATTTATTTTTCAAATGTTGTACTGAGCTTGTCATTACCTCCAAAGATAATGTCATCAACAAATATGAAAACTAATAGTAATCCATCAGGTGTCTCCCTTGTGAATAGGTTATAATCTGCTGCTCCTTTCTTGAAATTAATCTTGGGAAGATAACCATCAAGTCTCTCATGCCAAGCTCTTGGGGCCTATTTAAGACCATAGAGTGCTTTCTTCAATTTGCATACCATGTCAGGTTCATCTGAAAGACTAAATCCTTCAGGTTGTTCAATGTAGACTTCTTCATTCAAATCACCATTCAGAAAAGCTGATTTTACATCCATTTGATAAAATTTAAAGTCTTTGAATGTTGCATATGCCAAAAACAATTTAATGGCTTCTAGTCTGCTCACAGGGGAAAATGTATCAGTGTAGTCTATTCCTTCTCTCTATGCATATCCCTTGCATAACAATCTTTCTTTGTTTCTTACTACTGTACCATCTTCATTCATCTTGTTTCTGAATACCCACTTTGTTCCAATCACATTTTTGTCACTAGGTCTAGGGACCAATTCTCATGTATCATTTCTAATTATCTGATCTAATTCTTCTTTCATTGCATTCTTCCAATCAGAATCATTACAAGCATCTTCAACACTTAAGGGTTCAATCTGTGAAAGTAAGCATACCTCTTCATCCATTGCTAGTCCTTTTGCTTTAGATCTGGTCAAAACACTGCTGCTCTGATCTCCAATGATGTCATCTTTAGATTGGTATCTGGATGTGAATTTTGGAACCTTAGTTGTATCTTCTTCTTCTATAATTTGTGATTCTTCTCTGCTTGATTCAGGGTCATTGCATGAGACATCAATGCAATCAAACATTTCTTCAATAATAGTATCTTTGTTGCTAGGTCTGGGTTCATCTTCAATCATAGGTGCATATTCATAGTACCTCTCTTGAACCATAAACTTTTCATCAATCTTAACATGTGTGCTTTCAATTATCTTCTTTAGTCTCAAATTGAAACATCTATATGCTTTTCTTTTTGGTAGAATAACCAAGGAAAATACCCTCATCACTTCTGGCATCAAACTTACCAACACCATCATCTCTCTTGAGTAGCACTTGCTGCCAAAGATTCTGAAATAATTTACTGTAGGAACATTGCCAAACCAAAGCTCATAGGATGTCTTATCTGTGCCTGGCCTTAATTTAGTTTTGTTGATAGTATATACTACTGTGTTGACTGCATCTCTCCAATAGGTGTGTGTAACTTTTCCTTCAATCATCATAGTGCACACTGTATCAAGCATGATCATGTTCCTCCTTTCTGCAATCCCATTTTGCTGAGGGGTTTTAGGTACACTCAACTATCTTTTAATACTATGTCTTCACAATAATCATAAAAATGATCAGAGGTGAACTCTCCTCCTCTATCAGATCTCAGACATTTCAGTTTCAATCTGAATTCATTCTCAACTTTAGCTTTGAATATTTTAAACTTCTCGAAGGCTTAAGACTTATCCTTTAAGAATGAAACCCACATCATCCTAGAAAAATCATCAAAAAACAAAATGAAATACCTTTCTCCATAATATCATCTTGTTTGAGTAGGACCACACAAATCTGTATATACTAGGTCTAATTTGTTCTCAGCTGAGTTTTTCTTGCTTCTGAAAGAACTCCTCACATGCTTACCCATAACACATTCCCTACATACTGTGTCAACTGGTATTGCAATACTTGGTAGGTCTCTTACTGCCTTGACATTACTGATCTTTACTAAGTTATCAAAATTGATATGACATAGTCTTTTGTGCCATAGCCAGCTATCATCTACCTTTGCAAAAAAACAACTTACATCAGAATTGAGCTGAAAAACATTACCTTTTGTTTTAGAGCCTGATGCAATCATGTCTCCATGCTTGTTGTTAATGATTCACTTGTTTTCTTTGAACTCCAAATGATAACCATTGTCAAGTAGTTGTCCAACACTCAGCAAGTTATGATGTAATCCATCAACATATAGAACATCATCTGTCTTGTTCTTTCCATCCAAAGTGATATAACTTCAGCCTATGATAGGTTTAGGAGTGTTGTCTCCTATTCTAACCATACCACCTTTGTATTTTTCTAACTAAACAAATCTATCTTTGTCACCTATCATATGATGGGAGCATCCACTATCAATGATCCAATCAGTTCTGATGTTTGCTTTGGAAATTAGGGCTAGCTCTTGTTCTTCCTTTTCATCTTCAATGTCCATTTCCACAAGCAACCTTTCCATGTCTCTAAGGGCAATGAATCCAATTTCATCTTCTTCTGAATCTTCATCAGTTACACCTTCTTCAACATGATAACATTCCTTCTTATATTTGGGTTTGTAATCAGATCTAAACTTCTTGACTCTTGTGGGACATTTAGATGCAAAGTGACCAATTGTGTTACATGAAAAACATTTGAATGGAAGTTGTCCTTCATATTTTCCTTTGCCTTTCTTTTGTCTTCTAGAAATCATAGCAATGATTTCTTCTAGTTCTTCATTAACTTCTTCTTTCTCATTATGACTGGAAATGTGTAAGGATTTCTTACCATGGACTGGGGCTTTGAAAGCTATTTCACTTTTAGGTTCAGTCTTCAATCTTGATATCTCAAATGCAGAGATTTTTCTGATCAAGGTCTCTCTTTTGAATTCTTGTGAGAATTGCATGGTTTCCTCTAGAATATTGATCTTGTTTTCATATTCTGACGTCAAAGTAGTTAGTAACTTGTTCATTATATCTTCTTCTAATATTTCTCCAACATTGTTTCTGATTCCAGAGACTGCTTCATTTATCCTCTAATTGTAAGCTCTAATTTTCTCTTCAGGTAACATCTCAAGACTGTTGTATTTTTTTTTCCATGTCTTCCTATGTGCATTCTTTGCTTGCATATCTCCTTCAAACATATCTTCTAAATACTTCCATATGGTATATGGTTTGTCAATTTTCTTGATCTCAGAAAATTCACTGCAAGATAAGGCACTGATAAGGGCTTCTTTAGCAATTACATTATCTGTAAATATATCCTTTTGTCTATTAGTAGCATCATCCTTTGCAAGGTCTTTTAGAGATGGAATTACAACCTCTTGTGTAGCAATTTCAAAGATCTCAAAGCCAACACACTGTAGATGTGTTAACATTTTTTTTTTCCAATCCAGATAATTTTCTCCATCGAACTTAGGGCTTTCTTTTCTGAAGTAAGACATCTGATCTACCTTAAGCTATTAGGCTTCTTCTCCAAGGCACTTGGATTTGATACCAATTGTTAGAATAGTCCCAAAGGATAACTGAGAGGGGGGATGAATCAGTTATCAGTAACTTTAGTTCTTTAACTTCAGAATACAAAAAAGTAAATGCTTAATCAGATAACACACTACACAACACACAATTTGATTATGGAGAAACCAAATGGTAAAAACCCCAGTGGGAATTAGCACCCACAATGAACTATAATTGTTTGTAGTAATCCCTATTAGAAGATATCTCAACCCTGTTAGGAGTTTTACTTTACAATGCAATAAGTATAGTGACCTGGTTAAGGGTTGGACCCTGTTAGGAGTCTTTTACAAATAACCCTATTAGGGGTGTTGGACTCACTGTCCAAAAGCTCACTGCTTGATGGTGAAGGCTACAACCTTCTGTATAACAGATATGCACTATATCTGATGATGAACTATAGAGTAGACCTGTTGTCTTGATTAGTTCTAAGGTATTCCAATATTTCACTTCTTCTTCACATAGATTCTTGATGAATGAACCAACTCTGACTATCTGCTCTATACATCTTTCTTCTTTTTTTGTATCATTCACTATTAGCGTGTCACCTTTGACTTGCTATAAGTATCTTCCTCAAAGTATGAGATCATCGGACCTACAAGAAAACTCTTCAAAACATCCTTGTTGGCTCTACTAAGTACACAAGCATTATTACAACCGTGCAAGTCTAAACTGAATAGACACGACGCTTTAGTAAGTCAGCCTCACCAATTTAACTCTAACTTTGTAATCTTCTTGAAACATATTTGGCACCTTTGGATTAATATCATCAACTCATAACTAATCATGAATATACACATGCATATATAGAAGATAGGCGCAACTCAAGAAACACATGATATATGTCAGTCCTAAACAGTTACACTTCTAGAACTATAACTGCCAATAACAGAATTACATAACTTTACTGAAACATCATATTTGGGTCTAAGTGTATGAACATAACATAATAAACATGTCAACAACATGTATCTATCCATGCAATTCTTCATATCATCATTATAATAAGTACATATAGAATTACTATTTTGTATTATATGTTGTCATCAATGACAAACATACAATCAATCAACTGCTCAAAATCAAATCTCCAACAGGCTTCACACTTATTGAAATAACTATGGGCATCCTTGAAGATAGCAGGACACCAAAAACCAGACTTCATAATCTTATGTGCAGTAGTCTTAGCCATATAATGTCCTCCACATGCACCATTATGCATTTTTTCCAAGAAGATCTTGGATTTATCATAGTCTACACACTTGAGCAACACTCCTTCATTGTTCCTCCACCATAGCTGACCTTGTATGATTGGATACTTAATGGCATGCAGCTTAATTTTTTGCTTTCTATTTTCATCCATTGAGGCATTATCATTTTTGTAAATATCCAATTATGTCTTTATACCATTTACAATAATCCATATCACAAATATATGGCCTTTTCTCTTCTTATAACATATTTACTTGATTTGCATTTCAATTCCTTCAAGCCATTAACATTGCAAGTCCTAGGCCTCTGACCAATTTTGTGATTTGAATATCAATATTGAACTCTTTGATTTTATTTATCCATCTATACATCCTTCCTAAAACTTCCTGTTGAACCAGAATGTCTTTCACAATAGCACTTGGCACATAAGAAACAATAGTTGCTCCTACCAAATAGCATCTAAAATCTTTGACAGCTTTAACTAGAGCATATTCTTATTTTTTCCATAATATCTGATGACATGTAACTTATTAAATGTTTTATAATGTTAAGTTGAAGATAATGCAAGGCATTAAATTAGTTAATGATTTGTATTGTCATTGATGTCAACTTGATATCGCCTGTACGGTCATGTACATAATTCCAAAAGACTTCAGAGAATCAATGGAACAAATGTTATGCTTTCAACAATGCATAAAATTCAAGTATCCACTAAGTGATAGATAACACCGATGAAGTGCACACCATCGGTAAAGGCAAAGAAGAAGAGTCATAGTAATACCCGACAAACAGAAGACATCATTGCTCAACAAAGAAAAATAATAGGATGCCCGACGAGCTAAAAGTATAGTTGCCCGACGAACAGAGATCCCAAAGCTAACTAAAGTCACACCGATGAAACTGATAGTTGTAACTGATGACTAACTGAAGAGTTGACTGACAGAACAGAGAGTTCAAAAAACAAAAAATAATCTAGCTGTCAAGAGCTAAAGATAGACTTAACTAGTTGTTTTCTTTATTTTATTCGACCAGAGTTAAGTGATTGATTTAAAGAATATTTTTACAGTTGACATAAAGATAACTACGAGATAAATCTGGAGTTATGCTTTAAATCAAATTGGCTAGATTGTTTTTCACGCCAAGAATCAAGAGCCAAGAATCAAGAATCAAGAATAAAAAATCAATGAATATTATATCTATATAAGAGACAATCTTAATTCATTTCTATATCACATGAAAATGGATTAAGGGGAGTGAATAAAAGGAGGATTCTAAAGGAGTATTACTTTACTATTTTACATTTCACATATGCATTTTTGGATTTATCGTTATACTCTGCATATTTACTGTATTTCAGTAAATAGTTATACTGCTTATCGGTAATCAAGGAGAATAAGGACAAACAAGGAAAATTGATAGATAGTTAATCATTATAATTATTTGATGGCATGCATCTTGTAGAGACGTAATAATCTAAGGTTTATTTGAATGGTGGTTATATTAAGTATAAGTTTTTGAGGCTACTGATTCACCCCCCCTCTCAGTTATTACTAACAATTGGTATCAGAGCTTGTGTGCTTAGAAGGAAGGTTTCAAGACCTAAGTCAAAGATCACAAGATGAACAGATGAGATGTGCCCAAGTTGAAAAAAGATAATTTTGCTTCATGGAAAAGTAGGATAAGACTCTACTTATCGGGTATTGGTAACGATGTTACTCAATTCCTTGAAACTGAATATGTTTTGCCCATAGGAGCACCAACAGTTGAAAAAATGAAAGAGAAGTATGAACATAATGGCATGATGATAGAGCTTGCTTCCTCACTCTCCGATGTTGAATTTGAAGATGTCAGAGAATGCAAATCTGCAAAGCAGATGTGGGACAAATTGAATCTTGTACATGGTGGTGACAAAAATGTTTTGAGAGCCAAGGCATAAAGCCTTAGAGGAATGTTTGATGATCTCAAAATGAAAGAAGGAGAAAACATCACTCAGTATAGCACAAGAATTAAAGTAGTCAATGCTATGCAAGGAGTTGGAGGTGTACTAGAAGAAGATACAGTGGTAAGTAAAATTCTAAGAACCTTACTGCCTACTTATGCTATTAGAGTATCTGTCATTCAAGAAATGAGAGCAGTAACAAATAGAAATGTTACTCTAGAAAGTTTAATTGGAAGACTAATTTCATTTGAGATGAATAAGTTTGATAATAGTGTCTTACCAAACATAGAGTCTGCATTCTAAACTTATATGAGAATAAGTAAATCAAGTCACAAAAACACTATGAGAAAAGATAGTGATAGTGAAAGTGAAGAAGATGATCTTGATGAAATAGAAGCACTTATGGCTAGAAGAATTCAGAGAGGCAAAGGTAAATTACCACTTGTTTGTTTTAATTGCAAAGAGATTGGACATTTTGCTGCAAGATGTACTAAGAGAAGAAAATATGATAGAAGTAATGAAAGATCTTTTGATAAGAAGTTTGACAGAGGTGATTATAGAAGCTACCAAAAATAAGAAAGAAGAGATACCCGAGACTATAAGGACAAAGGAAAGAAGGTCAGCTACCTAGAAAAATGCAAGGATGATGATATTGACACCGAATTTGATGAAGACATTGATATGATGTTTGTGGCTATAAAGGATGATTCAGATGATGATGAAGAAAGGTATGTAGAAACATCTCTCATATAGATAAAATTAGCAAAAATGATGTTTGGATCATAGATAGTGGCTGCACTCATCATATGACTAGTGATAAGAAAAAGTTTGAGACTTTTGAATACTACAAGGGTGGATCAGTAAGAATGGGAAATGATACACCTTGTCTAGTTGAAGGTAGAGGAACAATAATGTTGAATAACTAGATAAAGTGTGAGAATGCTTATTCGGTAAATGGATTGAATTATAATCTATTGAGTGTTTCTTAGTTGAATAATTTAGGTCACAAAGTAGCATTTGAAAATAAGAAGGCAAAGATCTTCAACAAATCTAGAAATCTAATTGGTACCGATGAGCAGACAAAAGGTAACTTAGTCTATCTGAATGATACTGACTCCATTTGTTTGATTGCTACAAATGAAGATATATGGTTGTGGCACAAAAGAGTGTGTCATGTGAACTTTGACAACATGATAAGAATTAGCAAAAAGAGAAATGTCAGAGGCTTACTGACAATGACCAAGCCCGACAACATCATGTGTAAAAACTGTCAAAAAGGTAAAATGACAAAGTCTAGTTTCAAAAGCAAAACCCATACATCTGATACAATTCTAGAATTAGTCCATACTAATTTATGTGGACCTATGAGGACAA
>MU224912.1:591395-603933 GCA_018584345.1 Thuja plicata | reverse complement strand
TAGAGAAACAAAGTGGTAAGGATCTAAAATGTTTGAGATCAGATAGAGGAGGTGAGTTTATATCAGATGAATTCACTAACTTTTGTAATGAGCATGGTATAAAAAGATAGGTTTCTGCACCAAGAACGCCGCAACAAAATGAGATTGCTGAGAGAAGGAACAGATCAATAGTTGATTGTGCTAGAACACTGATGATAGAAAAAGGCATCACCCAAAGATTCTGGAGGGAAGTTGTCAGTACTATTGTCTACACACTGAACAAAGTACAATTGAAGAAAGACACCAACAAGACACCTTATGAGCTATGGTATGGATACACACCCAATGTGAGTTATTTCAAAAAATTTGGTAGTCAATGTTATATCTTAAAAGATGATAGAAATGGAAAACTTGACTCCAAGAGTGATGAAGGAATTTTTCTAGGGTATTCTACCAAGAGCAAGGCTTACAAATGTCTAAACAAAGCCTCTAACAAAATTATTGAAAGTGCAAATGTAAAGATAGATGAATTTGCAGAGAAGAATGAACAATAAAGCACTAAAGAACTAGAGGACTATAATAAGTTCACTTACAAAAAAGAACCTGACACTCTACCTTACCAACAATGTAGATACCATGAGCTAAAAATCATTGCTCCCGAGCATCAGGCTGCAAATACCGACGGTTAGGATAATGATCAAGATAATGTGCAAGGTGATGAAGAATAGAATGAAAATCAAAATAATGATCAAGCTGATAGTAAAAGAAATGTACCTATACTTGTAAGATATGTAAGAAGGAGCCATCCAGAGGTCTAGATCATAGGAGATAAGAAAGTTGGTACAAGAACAAGAAGTAATTTGTTAAACTCAAATTGTTTTATTTGTGAGTTTGAGCCAAAATCTGTCAATGCTGCACTAGATAATGAGGAATGGATAAGTGCTATGAATGATGAGATTGATCAGATTGAGAAGAACAAAACATGGTCACTTATGCCAAGACCAAATGATAAGAATGTCATCGGTACAAAATGGATATTCAGGAATAAGCTAAATGAGAATGTAGAAGTCACAAGGAACAAAGCAAGGCTAGTATGCAAAGGGTATGCACAAGAGGAAGGTATAGACTATGGAGAGACCTTTGCACTTGTTGCAAGGCTAGAAGGAGTAAGGATATTACTTTCTTATGCTACATTCAAAGGATTCAAAGTATACCAAATGGATGTCAAGTCAGCATTCCTAAATGGAATACTTGAAAAAGAGGTATACATTGAACAACCATAAGGGTTTGTTGATCCAAACAAGGACATGGTATGTAGACTTAACAAGGCCTTGTATGGATTGAAACAAGCTCCAAGAGCCTAGTATGAATGAATTCATTCCTATCTAATAAGTATTGGGTTTTTAAAGACTAGTGAAAACAATAATCTTTATTTAAAAGAAGATATTGATGCTAACACCCTGATTGCTGAAATATTTGTTGATGACATCATATTTGGAGGAAATGACATGCTATGAAAATCATTTTCTAGTGAGATGAGAAAAGAATTTTAAATTTCTATGTTTTGTGAGATCAAGTTCTTTCTTGGTCTCTAGATCATGCTACAAGGAGAAGGTATTTTCATGACACAGTCCAAGTACATTAAAGAGGTCCTAAAAATATTCAAGATATAGGAATCCAAACCAGTTGGAACACCAATGGCTACTAGATGTAAGTTGACAAAGGAGGATAAGACAACAGAGGTAAATCAGACTTTGTATAGATCAATGATTGGAAAATGCATGTATGTTGTACACACTATACCAGATATTGCACATGCAATGGGAATTGTTGCTAGATTTTATGCTAACCCTGGGGAATCACATATGACTATTGTAAAAAGAGTTCTAAGATATTTGAAGAATACTAAGGAATTTGGATTGTGGTATAGAAGATAAGGAAAATTTGAAATAAAGGTATTTACTGATGCTGATTGGGCTGGAAATCTTGATGACCGGAAGAGCGCAACTAGAGGAGCATTCTTTATGGGTGACAGACTTGTCACATGGATTAGCAAGAAGCAAGGATGCATCTCATAGTCTAATACAGAAGTAGAATATGTTTCTGCTGCTAAAAATTGCTCAAATATTGTATGGATCAAACAGTTGCTGAAAGGTATGCATATGAAGATCTTAGAACCAGTGACTATCTATTGTGATAACACCAATGCAATAAACATTTCCAAGAATCTAGTCATTCATGCAAAAACTAAACGCATTGCCATCAAGTATCATTACTTAAGAGGACAAGTTCAAGAAAAAGAGGTGATACTTAAATATGTGCAATCCAAAGAACAATTGGCTAATATCTTCACCAAGCCACTGCCCAAGGATACATTTTAGTACTTGAGAAAGAGACTAGGGGTCAAAACCTTGTCTACCAGTCAGTAAAATAAATGAAGGCTACATCATCCTACATCTTCTCATAATATCATTCAAGTTGATGCAAGGAAATAGGATGAACTTCAAAGCTACATCCATATACAACAGGTATATATCAGAACCAAGCACCAGAACATATTGATGTATTGCTAATGGATAAGGAAAATTCAAGGAATATATTATGGATAGGAGGAAAATGATTGTTTGACATGAATGTCAGATACTTGTAACAATATTTGCTTAGCATTATTGTCAAAGGGAGAGAAAGTATCCATATTATCATATTATTCTAAGAGAAAATGGAGAGAGATTATCCATTATCAGATTACTCCAACAAGGAGAGATCATATCCATAGGGAGAGAGTTTGATGGAGTTAATACAAAGGAAGAGTTGTTGAAAAGACAAAAAGACATCACAAAAGAGAGAACAATCAAAAGAGATAAATTGACACAAGAAGATTCAACACATCAGAATAAGAAACACAGAGAGCTGCAAGAATCAAATCTAAGCTAAAATAGAGCTTACCAGTGGTCAAACATTTTTATCATTTATAAAAACAAACTATTTGGTAGTTTGATGAATCTCAATAAATTATATTTCATATTGTATTAGAAATAGTATAGTGTGATAATATAAGTTTGTTGCCATCAATGCCAAAGGGAGAGATTGATGACATGTAACTGAATAAATGTTTGATAATGGTAAGTTGAAGATAATGCAAGGCATTAAATCAGTTAATGATTTGTATTGTCATTGATGTCAACTTGATATCATCTATATGGTCATGTACATAATGCCAAAAGACTTTAGAGAATCAATGGAACAAAGGTTATTCTTTTAACAAAGCATAAAAGTCAAGTATCCACTAAGTGATAGATAACACTGACAGAGTGCACACCATCGGTAAAGGCAAAGAAGAAAAGTCACAGTAATACCCGATGAGTAGAAGATAGCATTGCCCGATGAAGAAAAATAATAGGATGTCCGATGAGCTAAAAGTAGAGTTTCCCGATGGACGGAGATCCCGAAGCTAACTAAAGTCTCACCTATGAAACTGACAGTTGTAACTGACGACTAACTGAAGAGTTGACCGACGGAATAGAGAGTTTAGAAAATGACAAAATATCTAGCTGGTAAGAGCTAAAGATAAACTTAACTGGTTTTTTATTTGTTTTATTCGACCAGAGTTAAGTGATTGATTTAAAGAAGATTTGTATAATTGGCATAAAGATAACTACAAGATAAATTTGGAGTTATGCTTTAAATCAAATTGGCTAGATTGTTTTTCATGCCAAGAATCAATGAATATTATGTCTATATAAGAGACAAGCTTAATTCATTTTTGTATCACATGAAAAGGGATTAAGGGAAGAATAAAAGGAGGATGCTAAAGAATAAACTGATGAAGAACAACTTCATGCAGTATTGATCAATCAAGTTGAAGGAGAGCTAAGAAATTTTGCAGACACCGATGAATAGTGAGCACAGCATCACAGAGTAGAAAGTATGGAGCACAAAAGAATTAAATTGATACATTGATCAGAGAGGTAATGTACTTAAATAGATCTAAAAATTTACAATTCAAGTTACATTATAAATAGGTCATTTTGTTTTAGTTTAACCATTGAAGCATCAAGTCTCTTAACATAGCAAGATTTAACAGTCTTCTATATATTGAGGTATATCCCAAGGAGTGCCAAAATGGTTGATTCATGAAAGTAGCATTTGATATGCCCAATGCCTATTGACAGTCCAAGAGAGAGGATGATTCAAGGATGGCAGCATTAGATGCCCGATACTAAGTGGCAACCTATATGTGTAAAATCCTCTAACAAGGTCACACCTAATAGTGTGTTTGTAACCTTTAACAGGGTTGGATCCTAAAAGGGCTCACTTCAGAAGAGTGAAAATTTGGGGTACCGGTCCCAGTGGTTTTTTCCCTTAACAGGGTTTCCACATTAAAATCCATGTGTTATGTGTGCATGGTTTATTACTTTACTGTTTTACATTTCACATATACATTTCTGGATTTATCAGTATACTCTCCATATTTACTGTATTTCGGTAAATAGTTATACTGCTTATTGGTAATCAAGGAGAATAAGGATAGACAAGGAAAAATGATAGAAAGTTAATCATTATAAGTATTTCATGGCATGCATCTTGTAGGGACATAATAATCTGAGGTTTATTTGAATGGTGGTTAGATTAAGGATAAGTTTTTGATGACACTGATTCACCCCCACCCCCCTCTCAGTTATTACTAACATAATATCATATTTTAATTATGTTTCTTGTAAAGACTTACTGAAAAAAGAAATGGGTTGTTCAAAGCCCTCTGAATTCTTCTATAATAATACTGCAGCAACAATATTATATGAAGCAAAGCACAAAATTTGTAAAGGCTTGTCATAATTAGGTATTCTTAAAATATGAGCATCTTTAATAGATTGTTTAATACCTATGAATGCGTTAGATGCTTCTTCACTCCATTCCACCTTGGCTTGTTTCTTCATCATCTTTGAAATAGAGAGAGACTAATTTATGCAAAGTTTGTAACAAATCTCCTTAGAAAGTTCACTTGTCCACAGAAGGATTGAATTCCCTTGACATTCTTTGGCTGAGGGATTTTATCTATAGCAGCAACCCTTTTAGGGACAATCCTTATTCCAAATTTAGGCACAATATGTCCCAGGATCTTTCCCAATGTAACTCCAAATTCACACTTCTTTGGGTTGAAAGAAACCACATATTCCAAATCTCTAACAAAAATCTTCTCAAGATGATCAGAATATTGATCTTCTTTTGCTGAATAAGTTGTTAAATCATATTGATAAATAGCTAAAAATTCATTTATGAAATCTTCAAATGGCACATCCATGGCCCTCTGAAAAGTTGCCCTAGTGTTTGTTAAGACAAAAGGCATTCTCACATAGACATAAGTACCCCATGGTGTGGTGAATGCAGTCTTGAATTTTAAAGACTCCTTAACCATGAATTGATTATATCCTGAGAATCCATCCATCATAGACACTAATTCAGACCTAGTAACTCTTTGTAACATGGCTTCCATATTTGGAAAACCATAATTATCCTTCAATGAACTGACATTCAAATTTCTAAAATCTACACAAAGTTTGATATCTCCATTTTTCTTTGTCACTGGTACCAAATTTTATACCCGTGTAGAATGTATAATGGTTTTAATAATCCTAGCATCTTTCATCTTCTTTAATTCTTCCTGCATTTTTTGGTGCTAGCGTGGGATTCACAAGTCTCACTTTTTGTCTGAAAGGCTTACCGCCCTCCTTTAAAGGAATCTCATGTTGAAACAAATATTCTGAGATGATCAACAAATAACTTTCTGATTTTAGGAGACAACTTTCTAGTATCTACCAATATACTCATTCTTAGGGATCTCAATTGTTCATAAATTTACTTCTTCCAAATCTTCAAGTTTTCTTTCCTTATTTGTAGAAAAAGACTTGTCTTTATTATCAAAAGCCTTCTCAAGAATAACTAACCCTTTGGGAGCTCTGTTTCATTTCAATTGAAGCACCTCTTTACCAAAAATGGTATCCTTATTATCCAAGGTTTCAACACATGCCCTGAAATACATTTCTTTGTTTAAAAAGTTTTCCACACAATTCAAAAATCTCAAAATATCTAAGTCGTCTTCAAAAACTTGTCAATTCTCAACATTGTCTAGTATTGAGGGCCTAGATTGAGTCTCTGTTTTAGAAATTCCTGCAAATGTAATATCTTCAGGTCTTAAAGCAATGTTAGCTAATAAGTCTCCCATTTTTTCTAACCTCTATCAACCCAATCAATACCAAATGCATCAAATTTCTCTAATTCATCCCAAACAACATTCCTATACTACTCAAGTCTCTGATTCTTTGAAACATATTTAGACCTTATCTAAGATATTATCAATTCAATGTATTCAATCACTCTGAGACTTTTTATCATATGTTTTGAGGCTATTTTCAAACCAATTAACAAAGCCTCATACTCTACAACATTATTCGTGCATGTAAAAAATAATGTAAAAGAAAAATTTTAGGTCTTACCACTAGGAGCTATCAATGGGATTCCTGCACCAGCTCCTTCCTTAGAAATTTCTCCATGAAAGTACATGGTTGACAAGTCACACTAGTCCACCAAATAGTTCTTATCATTAGATAAAAACATAGGCTGAGTTCCTTCTCCAGTCCTATTATCTTGAACTTGAAAAGATCCAATATCAGTATCAACAAAACAATTCATGTCAGTATCTTCATTTACTTCAATCATATGAGGAGTCCTACTTTCCCGGGATACCTTGATATTATTACCAGAAATATTGAAAGTACAAAAACACAAATCACATTGGATACTTCCACCCATTGAAGCACTCCATTTTCTTGATAGAAACATGCCATAATGAGGTGGAATATCAACAACCAAGACACTCATTGTTAGCATTTTGTGAGGACATATTACTAACCTATAAGGCAAAGGCTTAATAGTACCAATGATAGGGATTTATCTGGAGTCCATTGCCTAACATCTTCCATGAGGAGTGTCAACTTGTAATCTCATTGACTTCATTATTTCTATAGACATAACGGTGTTAGATGCTCCAAAGTCTATCATACAATTTTTAAGCATCTTTACCATTAATAACCAATTTTAAGAAAAAAGGATCAACAATTCCATAGGAATTGTTTACATTATTTGTATTCAAATAAATTTGAGGGATTTTTGAAATCATTCCTTCACACTCTTTTCCCTTTTTGTTTGAATTATCTTGAACATTTTTCATCTTTTCAACACCTTATGGTATTTGGAATCTTATTGAAGAAACACCATCTAGCATTGTGTGGACCTTCTCTCTATGCTACTTAATTCTCATTATTTCTAAAAAGGGAACTTTACCAGTCATTTGTGATGTAATAATTGCCCCATATCAATAAGGGTTTATTTTTTATCAGAGGGTTCTTTCTTTTGAAGACTAAGATGACCATCCTCAACCTGAATGGTCAGGGTTGGCTCTTTCTCCTTTGATTTCTTATTGTCCATTCTACGAGAAAAAATTACATATGGTGTTTTAACCATTACCTTAGATACAATGTTTGGACCACTTGATTTGTTTATACTTTTAATGTTTACCTTACTTACATTATCAGCAGATCTTTCCTTCTTATGTGTCTGCTTGGCATCTTCTTTGTTTTATTTGATAAAAATTCCAAGGGGTTGGCTACCTGCATCACCAACTACTATATTTCTCAAGTTATAATTACTTCTTTCTTTAGTAACTAGATTAGTTATAATTCTTGGTCTCTCTTCATCAGAGGGTCTTCTTACTATTGTAGACTCACTATTTTGAGCATAACACCTTATATTATCAACCTTTTCTTCTCCACTATTGGATAAAACTTGTTGATGATATACTTTTGCTCTACTTTGTGAACCATACATATTGTGGTTCTCAATTTCATTATTAGAATCTACATCAAGACATGAATGATAATAAGTCATAGAAAACAATTATAATCACACAACACACCTTCTTCCTCTCCTTGTTTTGTTACAATAAGTGAGAGGGGGGTGAATCAGTGGCCTCAAAAATTAATCCTTAAATCCACCCAAAAACTTATTACCACATTTATAGGCCTCTAGTTATCTTCATTCCTACAAGATGATTGCCTTGAAATATTAATAACAAATAACTACTACTCGGATTACTCTTTCAAACCTTATTCTTACTTTTACCGATTAGCACTCTTTCTATTTACTGAAATACATTAAATAACCAGTGTATACTGATCAATCCTGATTTACTTATGTGAAATGAAAAATAATAAAGTAAAGACTAATAAACACATTCACACATGGATTTTTAACATGGAAACCCTGTTAAGGGAAAAATAACTGGGATCGGTAACCCAAATTTTCACTCTTCTGAAGTGAGCTCAATGAAGAGCCAACTCTATTAAAGATTAAAAACATATTGTTAGGTGTGAGCTTCTTAGAGGATTTAAATGAATAGTTTGTCACTTATTATCTGGCATCTAATGCTACCATCCTTGATCAAACACTCACTTGTCCTGTCAATAGGTATCAGGCATATCCAATGCTACTTTGTATGATCAAACTTTTTGATACACCTTGGGATGTATCTCCATTAGAAAAGACTTTTAAGTCATGCTCGGTTAAGAGACTTGATTCTTCAATGGTTAAATTGAAACAGTAAATTGATATGTTCACATATACAACTAGAATTCTAGATTTTCAGATCTATTGCAAGTACATTACCTTTCTGATCAATGTTATCGATTCAATATCTTTGCTCCACACTATTGTGCTATGTGATGTTGTATCACTGTTTTTTGGTGTCTACAAAATTTAGCTCTTTCCTCAGCTTGATTGATTAGGTTTGAATTAAGACTTTCTTCTCCTTTAGAATCTCTTCAGCATCTATTCTCTTGTCACTCCCCTTAATTCACATTGAATTAGCTTGTCTCTTATATCAACATGATTTCACCATTTATTGGCTTTCTTTATCTTGGCATGATCCACAATTATCGCCAATTAGATTTAAAAGAAAAACTCCTATTTTATCTCATAGAGATCTTCTTGCCAACTTGACAAAAGATATTTAAATCCTTTACTTATCTTTGGCTTTATCTTGTCAATTAAAACAATGATAATTACCAATTAAGTCTATATTTAGCTCTTGACAACTAAACCTTTTGTCATTTCTAAACTCTTTGTTCTGTCGGTCAATACTTCAGTTAGTCATCGGTGACAACTAACTATTCCATCGGTGAGACTTCAGTTTTCTTGGGGATCTTCATCTATTGGTGTTGTCTATCCATCGGGCAACATTGTAATTCTGTCCATTAGGTTACACTATTTTTTTTCTCATCAAGTAACGCTATGACTTTTCTCTTGTTGGTTTACTCTATCCATCAGTGTGCACTCCATCGGTGTATATGGTCACTTTGTGAATCCTTAACTTTTATGCATTCCCGATAGCATAGTCTTTGATTCATTAGTTCTTTGAAGTCTTTAGCAATATTTACATGACCATACAAATAATATCAATTTGACATCAATGAAAATATAATACAATAATTGATCTAATGTCTTGTATTAACTTTATGTTTCGCGGTGATCATCAACTTAACATCTTCAAAAATGCAATCATTTATAGTTCATCAATCTCTCCCTTTAGCATTGATGGAAACACACTACATTATCAAACTATATTATCACTATACAATATGAAATATAATAGTTGAAGTTCATCAAACTACCAATCTTATGTACTATAACTGATACAAATATCTATTCCTCAGTAAGCTCACATAGCTTAGATTTGATTCTTGCAACCCTCTTTCTATCTTCAATCCCTTCACTGGATAGATGTAGAATCTTTCTTATTCTGATGTGATGTGTTCTCTTCTTGTGTCAAACTCTCTCCCTTTTACTATTCTTTTCTTTTGATGTCTCTTTTCTCTCTTGTCAACAATCTCTCCCTTTGTATGTACTCTCCCTTTCTGGTTACATCTCTCCCTTTGGATAATGTGATAATGGATTTAATCTCTCCCTTTGAAAACAATGCCAAACAAATATTTGACAGCAATGCCAAACCATCCTTTCTGTCCATTCAATATATTCCTTGAATTTCCCAATCCATCTGCAATATAACAAATCTAGTGTTTGGTGTAGATAAATACCTTGCTGTGTACAGATGTATCTTTGAAGTCCATCTCTTTCCTAGCATCAACATGAATGATATTATGATAATATGTAGGTTGATACAGCCTTCTATTCATCTTACTGACCAGTAGACAAGGGTATGACCCCTAGTCTCTTTCTCAAGTACTCAAATGTATACTTAGGTAGTGGCTTCGTTAAGATATTAGCTGACTATTCCTTTGATTGCATATACTCAAGTATTGCCTCCTTTTCTTGAACTTGTTCTCTCAAACAATGATACTTGATAGAAATATGCTTTGTCTTAGCATGCATGACTGGATTCTTGGATATGTTAATTGCACTGGTATTGTCACAATAGATAATTATTGGTTCAATAATTTTCATATTTATACCTTCCAGTAACTATTTGATCCATGCAATATTTGTGCAGTTTGCAGCAGCAACAACATACTCTTCTTCTGTAGTAGACTGAGAGATGCATCCTTGCTACTTTTTTATCTATGTGACAAGTCTATCACCCATACAGAATTCTCCTTTAGTTGTTCTCTTTCAATCATCAATGTTTCCATCCCAATCAGCGTCGGTAAAGACCTTAAGTTCAAATTTTCCTTCTCTTCTATACCATAAGCCATATTCCTCGGTATTCTTCAGATATCTTTGGATTATTTCATAGTAGTCATATGTGATTTCCTAGGATTAGCATAAAATCTTGCAACTATTCCTACTGCATGTGCAATATCTGGTCTAGTATGTACAACATACATGAGTTTTCCAATCATTGATATATACAAAGTCTGATTTACCTCAGGTGACTTGTCCTCCTTTTTCAACATATATCCAGTTGCCATCGATATTCCAACTGGCTTGGAATCTTCCATCTTGAATATTTTTAGCACTTCCTTGATGTATTTGGATTGTGTAATGAAAATGCCTTCATCTTGTTGCGTGATCTATAGACCAAGAAAGAATTTGATCTCTCCAAACATAGACATCTCAAACACTTATCTCATTTCATTTGAAAATGATTTGCATAGCATATCATTGCCTCCAAATATGATGTCATCAAAAAATATTTTAGCAATCAAAATGTTATCTTCAGTATCTTCCTTCAAATAAATATTATTGTTTTCACTAGTTCTTACAAATCTAATACTTATGAGATAGGAATTAAGTCTTTCATACCAGGCTCTTAGTGCTTGTTTCAATCCATAGAAGTGATGAAGGGCAAGGTAGGAGAATCCCCAAAGGAGATGTCCTAGCCCCCAACCAATAACAACACAATGGAATATAAATAACAACACAGAGATTTATATCCACACAATGCAAATACTCATAATAGAATTATTATATTTTCATCCAACATGCCCGGCTGTAAGGCCTTTTGGGTTACGGCCAAATACAATGCAATTACAATAGAAACTCCATAAGATCTCACAAGATCCAAATGAAACCCTAGCTAGCCCAGATCCACACACTGGTAGGAACACCCAAGGAAGATCTAAACTTGTGCTCGCAAGCCCACCAAGCAATCTCCTTGTTTCTTAAGCCGCAGCCACTAGCCCCTCTCAAAACTTGCTCCTCTACCTCTTCCTCTTCTCCAAGATCAATGAATAATCCTAGCTAGTCCAGATCCACACACTGGTAGGAGCCCCCAAGGAAGATCTAAACTTGTGCTCGCAAGTCCACCAAGCAATCCCCTTGTCCCCAGAGCCGCAGCCACTGGTTCTTCTCAAAACTCGCTCCTCTACATCTTCCTCTTCTCCAAGATGAATGAATAAAATGACTAAAGACTTCCCTCACAACCCCTACTTATACCAATCTAAGCCATAGATCGGCCCTGAACATAAATTAAATACAAACACATAAATTAAATGCCACAAGTTGGCCAACAACAACAATTAAATGCTCAAAATTGATGTCTTAGTAAAATTGTGATATCTCCTAGCTCCAGATGAATTACGACTCATGCTTCAATCTGTAGGTAGAAATCTAGGCCCTCTTCAATCCCTGAAATGTTCATCCTCTAACTCTTTGTGGAAAATTACTTATACAGCCTATAATAGGTACCAAATTCTCCCAGACCATGCCAAGCAACCAAGACCATGCCAAGTTCCATTAAATACATCAAAACCAATTACCCAAGACCCAAGTAGGTCCATAAAACTCTACCAAATCCCTCACATAGGAGAATAAGTCCACACAACTCCATCAAATCTTCCAAACATGTAGGATAGCCAACTACCCTAGGATACTCCTGAATCAGACTCCCCAAGTGCGAAAAGAAGTATGCCTCATACTTTTATGCCAGATGAAATATCCACAACCATCTTCATCTTCACCAAAGGCTTCCACTCCAACAAGGACAATAGAACCAACATGTAAATCATCCAGATCCACATCCATCTGTCAACCACTAGAATGTCAACCA
>MU224912.1:567017-590238 GCA_018584345.1 Thuja plicata | reverse complement strand
CAAGATCCAAATGAAACCCTAGCTAGCCCAGATCCACACACTGGTAGGAACACCCAAGGAAGATCTAAACTTGTGCTCGCAAGCCCACCAAGCAATCTCCTTGTTTCCCAAGCCGCAGCCACTAGCCCCTCTCAAAAATCACTCCTCTACCTCTTCCTTTTCTCCAGGATCAATGAATAATCCTAGCTAGTCCAGATCCACACACTGGTAGGAGCTCCCAAGGAAGATCTAAACTTGTGCTCGCAAGTCCACCAAGCAATCCCCTTGTCCCCCAAGCCACAGCCACTAGCTCTTCTCAAAACTCACTCCTCTACATCTTCCTCTTCTCCAGGATGAATGAATAAAATGACTAAAGACTTCCCCCACAAACCCTACTTATACCAATCTAAGCCATAGGTCGGCCCTGAACATAAATTAAATACAAACACATAAATTAAATGCCACAAGTTGGCCAACAACAATAATTAAATGCTCAAAATTGATGTCTTAGTAAAATTGTGATATCTCCTAGCTCCAGATGAATTAGGACTCGTGCTTCAAACCATAGGTAGAAATCTAGGCCCTCTTTAATCCCTAAATTTTTCATCCTCTAACTCTTTGTACAAAATTACTTATATGGGCTATAATAGGCACCAAATTCCTAAGCAGCTCATCCTCCCAGACCATGCCAAGCAACCAAGACCATGCCAAGTTCCATTAAATACATCAAAACCAATTACCCAAGACCCAAGTAGGTCCACAAAACTCTACCAAATCCCTCACACATGAAAATAAGTCCACACAACTCCATCAAATCTTCCAAACATGCAGGATAGCCAACTACCCTAGGGTGCTCCTGCATCAAGAAGGCTTTGTGTAGTCTACATACCATGTTCCTCTTGTCTGGATTAACAAACCCTTATGGTTGCTCAATTTATACCTCTTACTCAACTATTCCATTTAGGAATGCAGACTTGACATCCATCTGGTATACCTTGAATCCTTTAAATGCAGCATAAGCAAGTAATATTCTCACTCCTTATAGCCTATCAATGGGTGCAAAGGTTTCTCCATAGTCAATCCCTTCTTATTTTGCATACCCCTTGCATACTAGTCTTGCTTTGTTTCTAGTCACTTCTCCATTCTCATTCAGTTTATTTCTGAATATCCATTTGGTACCGATGACATTCTTGTGATCTGGTCTCGGTACAAGTGTCCATATCTTTTTTTTCTCAATCTGCTCAATTTCTTCATTCATAGAACTAATCCATTCTTCATTATCAAGTGTAGCATTGATATATTTTGGCTCAAAATTAGAAATTAGACATCTTGTGTTTAAAGCCTTACTTTGGGTTTTCATACCAGCCTTCTTGTGTCTGATGATCTGGTTCTATGGATGGTTCCTTATGACATACTTGGCAAGTACAGTTTCAATTCTGTGTCTATCACCTTGACCATCATTTTGTCCTTCATTCTGATCTTCATTGCTTGGTACATCATCTTGAGAAATATCCTAATTTTCAGCATTTGTAGCCTGATGCTCGGTTGTAATATTTTGTTGTTCAGGAGCTATACATTGTTGTTAGGTTCAAGTGTCAGGTTCTTCATTATAAACAAACATGTTGTAGTCCTTTATTTCTTTTGTGCTTTCCTTTTCATTCTTCTTTGTAGATTCATCTATCTTTACATTTTGACTTTCAACAATATTGTTAGAGGCTTTATTGAGACATTTATAAGCCTTTCCCTTGGTGGAATACCC
Source organism: Thuja plicata (assembly GCA_018584345.1). Taxonomy (NCBI): domain Eukaryota; kingdom Viridiplantae; phylum Streptophyta; class Pinopsida; order Cupressales; family Cupressaceae; genus Thuja; species Thuja plicata. The sequence continues at coordinate 588,500 of MU224912.1, read as the reverse complement.
TAGAAAGATACCTTCATCACTTTTTGAGTCAAGATTTCCATTTCTATCATCTTTTAAGATGTAACATTGACTACCAAAGATCTTGAATTAACTTACATTGGGTGAGTAACCATACCATAGCTCATAGGGTGTCTTCTTGGTGTCTTTCTTCAATTATACTATGTTCAATGTGTAAACAGTAGTACTAATAGCTTCCCTCCAAAAGATTTAGGTGGTTCCTTTGTCTATCATCACTATCCTTGCACAATCAACAATGGATATGTTCCTCCTTTCAGAAATTCCATTTTGTTGTGGTGTTCTCGGTGCAGAGACATGTCTTTTGATTCCATGCTCATTGCAAAAGTTAGTGAATTCATCTGAAATAAATTCCCCTCATCTATCTGATCTTAAGCATTTCAATTCCATACCACTTTGTTCTTCTACCATTGCTTTGTACCATTTAAACATCTTGAATGTTTTTTATTTATCTTTTAAATACATAACTATCATCATCTAGAGTAATCATCAACAAAGAGAATGAAATATATATCACCATAGTAACTCTTTGTCCTCATGGGTCCACATAGATCAGTATGGAATAATTCTAGAATAGCATTAGATGTATGGGTTTTACTTTTGAAAATAGACTTTTTCATCTTACCTTTTTGACAATATTTGAATATGACATTGTCTGGCTTTGACATGCTCGGTAAGCCTCTTACATTTCTCTTTTTTCTTACCTTTATCATGTTGCCATAATTTACATGACACAATATTTTATGCCACAACCATTTCTATCTATTAAGAAAGTGGTGTGAGTATCATTCAGATAGAAGTTACCTTTGGTCTGTTCACCAGTTCTAATTAATCCTCCTGATTCATTGAAAATCTTTGCCTTCTTATTCTCAAATGCTACTTGGTGACCTGAATTATTCAGCTGAGAAACACTCAATAGATTATAATTCAATCCTTTCACCCAATAAGCATTTTCACATTTTATCAGGTTATTCAACATTATAGTTCCTTTACCTTCAACTGGAGAAGGTGTGTCATAACCCATTCTTACTATACCACCATTATAATACTCAAAAGTATTAAAATTTTATATGTCACCGGTCATGTGGTGAGTGCAACCACTATCTATGATCCAGATATCATTCTTGCTAACTTTAGATATGAGTGCAATTTCTACATACCTTTCATCTTCATCTGAATCATCTTTTACTGCCACAAACACCATCTTGATGTCTTCATCATATTCGGTGTCAGTATCTCCATGTTTGCATGTAGCCAGGTAATAGGCCTTCTTTTCTTTGTCCTTGTTGTCTCGGGTATCTCTTCTTTCTCATTGTTAGTTGCTTCTATAATCTTGGTTATCACCTCTGTCAAACTTATTTTCAAATGATTTTTCATTACTTCTATCATCTTTTCTTCTATTAGGACATCTTGCAGTAAAGTGTCCAATCTCTTTACAATTAAAACATACAAGTGGTAATTTACCTTTTCCTCTCTGCATTCTTCTAGCCATAAGTGCTTCAATTTCATCAAGCTCTTCTTCTTCAATTTCACTTTCACTTTCACTATCTTTTCTCATAGTGTGTTTATGACTTCATTTACTTATTCTCAAAGAATATTTGAATGCAGACTGTATGTTTGGTAAGACACTATTATCAAAGTTATTAATCTCATATGAAATCAGTCTTCCAATCAAACTATCTAGAGTAACATTGTTATTTTCTACTACTCTCATTTCTTGTATGGTAGATACTCTAATAGCATAGGTAGGTAGTAAGGTTCTTAGAATTTTACTTACCACTATCTCCTCATCTAGTACACCTCCAAATCCTCAGATAGCATTGACTATCTCTTTGACTCTTGTGTTGTACTGTGTGATGTTTTCACCTTCTTTCATTCTGAGATCATCAAAATTTCCTCTAAGGTTTTATGCCTTGGCTCTCAGAACATTTATATCACCACCATGTACAAACTTCAATTTATCCCATGTATCTACTTTGTAGTTGTGCATGTTTTGACATCTTCAAATTTAGCATCGGAGTGTGAGGAAGAAAGCTCTATTATCATATAGTTGTGCTCATGCTTCTCTCTCATTTGTTCAACTGTGAGTGCTCCTGTCAGCAACACATATTCAGTATCTAAGTATTGAGTAAAATCATTTCCAATACCTGATAAGTGGAGTCTTATCCTGCTTTGTCATGAAGCAAAGTTGTCTTTGTTCAACTTGTGCACATCTCATCTGTTCATCTTGTGATCTTTAGCTTAGGTCTTGAAACCTTCCTTATAAGCACACAAGCTTCAATACCAATTGTTAGAATATCTGAGAGGGGGGGCTGAATCAGTGGCCTCAAAAATTAATCCTTAAATCAACCCAAAAACTTATTACCACATTTATAAGCCATTAGTTATCTTCATTCCTACAATATGATTGCCTTGAAATATTAATAATAAATAACTACTGCTCGGATTACTCTTTCAAACCTTATTCTTACTTTTACAGATTAGTAGTCTTTCTATTTACTGAAATACAGTAAATAACTAGTGTATACTGATCAATCCAGATTTACTTATGTGAAATGAAAAACAATAAAGTAATGACTCATAAACACATTGACACATGGATTTTTAACGTGGAAACCCTGTTAAGGGAAAAACCATTGGGATCGGTAACCCAAATTTTCACTCTCTTGAAGTGAGCTCAGTGAAGAGCTAACCCTGTTAAAGGTTACAAAAACACTGCTATGTGTGACCTTGTTAGAGGATTTAAATGAATAGTTTTTCACTTAGTATCTGGCATCTAATGCTACCACCCTTGAGTAAGCACTCACTTGGCCTGTCAATAGGTATCGGGCATATCCAATGGTACTTTGTATGATCAAACTTTTTGATACTCCTTAGAATGTATCTCAATTAGAAAAGACTTTTAAGTCTTTCTTGGTTAAGAGACTTGATGCTTCAATGGTTAAATTGAAATAGTAAATTGATCTGTTCACATATACAACTACAATTGAATATTTTTAGATCTATTGTAAGTACATTACCTTTCTGATCAATGTTATCAATTCAATACTTTTGCTCCACATTGTTCTACTCTATGATGTTGTATCACTGTTCGTCGGTGTCTGCAGAATTTAGCTCTTTCCTCAGCTTGATTGATCAGGTCTGAATGAAGGCTTTCTTCTCCTTCAAAATCTCTTTAGCATATATTCTCTTGTCACTCCCCTTAATTATCATTGAATTAGCTTGTTTCTTATATAGACATGATTTCACTGTTTCTTAGCTTTCCTGACCTTGGCGTGATCCACAATTCTTGCCAATTAGATTTAAATAAAAACTCATGTTTTATCTCATAGAGATCTTCTTGCCAACTGGACAAAAGATCTTTAAATCCTTTACTTATCTCTGGCTTTATCTTGTCGATTAAAATAATGATAATTACCAGTTAAGTTTATATTTAGCTCTTGATAGCTAATCCTTTGGTCATTTATGAACTCTTTGTTCTGTCGGTCAATATATACTTCAGTTAGTCATCAGTGACAACTAACTATTCCATCGGTGAGACTTCAGTTATCTTCGGGATCTCTGTCTGTCAGTGTTGTCTATCCGTTAGGAAACACTTTAATTATGTCCGTCAGGTTACACTGTATTTTTTATCGTCACATAACACTATGACTTTGCTCATTGGTAATGCTATGATTTTTCTTGTCGGGTAACACTGTGACTTTTGTCTTGTTGGTTTACTTTGTGCGTTAGTGTGCACTCTGTTGGTGTATATAGTGACTTATTGAATACTTAACTTTTATGCATTACTAATAGCATAGCCTTTGATTCATTGGTTCTTTGAAGTCTTTAGCAGTATTTACATGACCATACAGATTATATCAAGTTGACATCAATGACAGTACAATACATTAACTGATATAATGTCTCACATTAACTTTCTATGTCTCGGTGATCACCAACTTAACATCTACAAACATTCAATCAGTTATAGTTCATCGTGTTCCTCAATTGAATTAATATACAAAGCAAGAACACAAAAATCAGGATTATGTGGGTTTTCACAAGCTTCACACCAAAAATCATCATTGCACATATTGACAGAATTGTTATGCAGGGGATCAGGAGTCCTATTATCAGGCTTGTCCTTTCTTTGTGAGACAATAGGTTTCCCATCCTTAAATTGGGTGCCATAAGGATAATTTTGTATTTTTGGCCCTACTAACTATAACTATTATGGGATGATCTACTATTATGTGGAGCTTTATAATATTTTTGTTCTAGTTCCTTTTGATTTCTTCTATTTAACCTCTCATCATCCCTTTTACACATTTTTCTTGATACATTTCTATTCATTTCTATATTAACGGTTGTCTTATAGGCTTCAGTAAGGCTTCTTGGATTCTTATCTCGGAGAGAATATCCCATTTTAGAATCATAAGCATTTAAATATTTAGCAAGACATACTTCTTCATCCAGCCTTATTTTCTGAAAAATCCTATGCATAGCTCTTTGGAACCTTGTATTGAATTCAAAAACTTCTTCATTTGAATTTTCTTTATATTTTTAAATTCATTCAACAAAAATCCCTCATTTATCTTATCACCATATTGATCCTTAAAGAAATCTATAAATTCACCCATAGACCCCATAGACCCATGAGATAACCCTCTAAACCATTCCCTAGCATCTTCAACTAGATATTGAACAAAAAGTTTCATCAAAACATCTTCATGTATGATGTTAAGGTCATCCATGATATCAATAAATTTTATTAAATGTACCTCACAAGTAATAACATTATTTCCTAAAAATTTTGGGAGTATATCCCCAATCTCATTTGGGACTACATTAGGATAACCAAGAATACCAATGGAAGAAAATTTCTTGTACCTTTCTGCATGAAGTAGACTCCTTTGGAATCTATCATCATCTTGGAAGCTAGAAGCTTTGGAATTTGATGTTGTAGCATTTTCAGCACCATCATGAGAAATTCTAGAAGATTTCATGAGGAAATCAATCTTCTTCTTCATCTCTAAAGCAGTAGTATCTGCTTCTGCTTTCTCCCGCATTTTGGCCTTGGTTTTTTTCTCCCTTTTGGATCTCTCAAGGTCAATGTCCAATCTAGACATTTGATCTATTGGAACTTTGTGATTCTTAGTTTTATATATTTCACTTCATGTGACCTTATTCTTTCCTTTATATTTAGAGCTTTGAGCATCAATACTTTAGTGAGTGATAGGTTTCTCTTCAACTTTCTTAGTTTTTTCCGTATGATTTATTTCTTGTTATTTCAGCCATTGCTTCTTTTTTTTTCTTCTTTTTCATCTCTTTCTCCCTTTGTCTTATGATAACCCACTCCTCTTGGAGGAGTCTATTATATTCATCTTCATCTTCAGAGGAATCTTCAGAATCCAAGATAGTGGTATCAGACTCCTCTCTTTCACTAGGAGAACTATTATCTCCATATGTATCCAATCCCAAGTCTATAGCCTCTTCATATGCTAATGTATTTCCTTCATGATTGTATTGGATTGAATCTTCTCTTTTAGTGTCATTCTCTTATCTTCTTGAGGATGGACTGTCTTTGCTCTTCTTTCCTCTCCTAGACTAACCAACCCTAGAAGTGGTTGAAAGTCCACCATCCAAATTAACTTTAGGATGCTCTCTTACTCTAGATCTAGTATTCATATTGATGAAATATGTATAAAACAATAAATATTACTCAACACTATTTGCGGAGATTGTTTCGAGTGGCCACCCACAACAAGTTGTGAAAATAAAACACAACCTAATATGAATACTATAATATGGATAAACAAGACTAACTATGTTCTTTTAAAATTCAACTCCCCAGCAGAGTTGCCATTTTGTTGGTGTTTAAAACTGGTATGCTATAGAAGAAATCAATATACCTTGAGACTAATATTAGGAATGGTTAATTACAAGTATGAGAGCTTTGCAAGGTAACTGGGCCAGCTATAGGACATGACTATCCTCTACTCTTTTGGCTCAGCAAAACCAAGGAAGAGTGCACCTAATATAGACAAAGATTTAACTTTAACAACTCACTATAACTCTGGATGATTACAAAATATTAATGGAAAGAAAGTATGAAATGATAACGACTCACTTAGTGACTCTTCTCTACCATGCAGGGTCCTACAACCAACAACAACAAAACTTTGACTAGAATGGTTTTCATGTGTTTGGTAGGGCGAAATATAGCCAAGTGTATTCAGATATGTATTAAAATAGAAAATATTGATTACTGACCAGTACTTTATCCATTGGGCAATGATTCTAGTTCAAATACTGGACAGAGAAAATAATTATTGTTAAGGACTTCAAAACCATAAATATAGATAACTCCAATTCAAACACTTCTTATTAATCCTTATATAGACAATACCCAAAGAGTCTATGTCTTATCCAAACTAGATTTTATTTTGATCCTTGATCAAAACTATGGACTAAAACATATACATAAAGAAATTCTATGCAATGAACCAGAAGATTCAAAACTCAAGAGGAAAGCAAAAAGGAGAGACTTGAATCAGAAATACTGTATTAAGTACAAAGAGTCCAATTTCAATTCCAAAATGCTTCAAAACATATGCCACTTAATAAATGCAAAAGGTCTGCAGCTTTCTTATTCTTATGATAATACTCTATAGATATACATCTACTATACTCAACTAAAAACAATAAATATCTTAATGCCTATATTACTTCCCAAAATTTCTAGCCTCTACTAAATCATCTTGGAAGCTCTTTTATAAGCCAAGGACTACAACAAGCTTCAGATCATTTAGGGTTAGGGGAAAAATTCAATCCAAAAACATTATATGGCAGAGAATATTAAATTCATTACAATAACCTAGAAACTTTGTCATACACCTTAAGGCATTCTTTTGAAACACTCTACTGAAAAGAATAAAATTTAACCACCATCCACCTAGGAATTTGTAGAATACAGTCCTGCAAAAGGAATAATAGATAGAATGTCTAGTCTACATTAATTATCTTAGGAAACTTACCCCTCAAGAAATCAGAAGATCAACTATCCCTTTTTGAAAAACTAAGATCCTGATAATCTGATCTGATTGTTGACTTATAAAAATCTGAAATAAGACCTCATTTATGGCAAAGAAAGGAATAGGATAAGCCTAAAGTTTAAATATTGTTTTACAGGCTAACATGAACCCTAAGAAGATAATTTATGTAATAAATGCATTTAGAAATGCCAATTCCTCTTCCATACTACATCCAACATCTTTAAACATACAACCCAGAAGATCAAATTTGTCAACTAAATGCTCTGTTAGAAAATAAGAATTTGTACTGCTCTAAAACCCTGATTTAAATATTTAAAAAATCAAATATCTGCTTCCAACAGCCACCTTTGGTGCAGAAATTTCAATCTATAGCAAAAAATGAATCCTTTATGTATTTTAAAACATAACGATAGATACACTTTTAGACTATTCGGGCATCTCAGTCTTATTTTGACAAGTGGTGACTAGTCACTCACTTTTAGTCTTTTACAGCATATTCCTTTCTTCCCAGCGAGTCCGTGACATAGTATGTTTCCTCCTCCTTTGTCGCGCACTCGACATCCCTACAAGGATATTTCACTATTCTCTTTGAATGTGCGACGACTGTCAGATCATCATCTTTGCATCATCTCTCTATCTAAACTAGACACGTCACTTGAAACCAATCCTCTTAACTACCATAAACCGGTCTGAGTGCATGACACTAACCATTGTTCTCGGCCTGCCATGTGCCACATATCATTCAGGCTTAATGGCTTAAAGGTTAGATCATGCACATCTCATCACTAAGCCTTTAAGTTGACTATTAGATCTTTTGCAACTTGCTTTCCCCTTAACTTTTTCCTTTTGACTTCCGCCAAACCTACTGGGAAACGTGTCCTACAGGCTTAATGGTTTGATTGATAGGTCTTGATCATCTCAACTTCAAGTGATTAAGCTAACAGTCAGATCTTATCAAACCTACTATGTCTTTACTCCCTTTCTTTACCTGTGACCCATGGCACCATCTGGAGGAAAAATGTCACAATGGCTGAAGACTTGATTGATAGATAAATTGCATCTTCGCTTTAAGCCATTAACCCAACCGTTGGATCAAAATTGACTTGCATGACACATGATGTGATATTTAAAAGGCTCGCAGGGCATTTAGAATTAGGATAAAATAATTAAAGCGCTAGGCTATAAGATAAACATAAGAATGGCCCCATCTGACGACAACCTAAAGACATGATTTAAGCAACTTAAGTTACATAAAAATTAACTGTATTTTATAATAGCTCATGAGGGTTTAGGGTTTTAGAAAGATTGTTTTTGCAGAGAAGACTTAGGGCTTTAGGCTAGAGACCCAAAATAATATGCAGAAACTAGAAATAAAACCCCAGAACCATGACTTTTTTTGAATAGTTTTGAATAGTGCTAACAAAACTAAGTGCAGTTCTTGTAGAAGAGCCTCCCTATCATGCAAAAATTTGTTAGCTCGCAAACTAATGTAGAACTTAAGAACTAGAAATTTGCATCCTCACATGGTTATTATTGTTGCTTATACTAGATAATTCCCCTGTGCCCATGAAGTTAACACCCTTGGAAGCGAGAGGTTGGAAGTTGAAAGCTTGTCTTTTTGCTTTGAGTTTAGAATTTTCACACTCAAGGTTCATTTTTGGGTATGTAGAGTTGACCTAAATTTGGGATTATCTTCCAAGGCATAAATTTGACTTGAGATGCTGAAAAGCCCTTGTTCTCTCTGGAATACCTATTTTTTGTGCAAGTTGTTGATCTTCCAATGAATTTATTTTATTGATCATAAATAAATTTATTTTTAATGGATCAATCCCTATCCCAAAAAACATGGAGAAACATTAGCTCATTTTATTAAGGCTTTGAGTTAACATATTAAATAATGTAGCCATAAGTTGCATGATTTGCATGAAAGAATTGGTCAATGCAATTATTATATATTTCAGGGTTTTTTATGATAACAAATATTGTTTCCTGCATCTACAAATATTTATGGAAGTGATATTATGGTGCAATTTACAAAATATGGCCCAAATATAGAAAAATTGTGATTTGATGATCTTAAACTCTATTGCTATGCATTTGTTTCTATATTTCCATCTTGCAATGGCAATTCACAAGTTTGTAGTGAAAACAAAAGAACTGTCGATGGTGGAAACACTAGTTTGTAAAATTTATACCCTTAATCTATTTTTTTATTTTTTACAGGACAATATTTTCTTTGGAATGTTTTAATGAAGGCTATCTTCCTGAACTACTTGTCTCTCTATCAAACAACTAACAAAATGTTTTTATCTGCTTTATAGGTAATGTAGGAGTGCATTTGCAACAAATAGATAGGAGAGAAGCCAAAAAAAAGGTTAATATCCTAGTGGAGGGATATAAAAAATTTGTCCCACCTAGAGGTAATATTAAAGCACCAATAAATTCTAATACCAATCCTAGTGGTAGTTTGTCTATTGGGAATGTTTCTAGACCCAAAATTTTAAAGGGTTTAATTATTTTTTAAAGGGTGTTAGCTCAATGGAAGAGCACTTTCTTTACAAGCATGAGGAGGTGCTTCAATTCCATCGTATTCTAATTTGAATTAATCAATGAAAGTGTAGTTTATATTTAACAATTGAAAATTGTCTCTTGAGAGACAAAAATACTTATGTTCCATATTGTCTTTATAGAGATATTTTTTTAAGACAATATATTAAGATGCTCAGTTAAAGACATATTTGAGACAATACACAACTCTCTTTTTGTCTCCAATTAAGACAATTTATTAAAAAAAAAAATTCTCAAAAACTGTCTTTAACCCCCCCTTTATGTAGTAGTAATAGGATATACCATAAATAAGTTCATGGTGGTTTCCTCATTGGAAACTATGGCGCTAATTATAATATCCACCATGTATTATTTATATTTGTTGTTAAAATGTTCTATGTGGAATTAAAACTAAATACATGGTTGTTATTTTTTATAAAATATTAAATTTCTTAAAAAATTGAAAAATAAATCAAACTTGTGCTTGATTCTTACATTGCAGTTACTCATTTGGATCAATATAATTTCATTTCCTATTTAATCCAAAATATTAAATATCATATAAGTTATATTATTATAAAAGAATAATAGTAAAAATAAAAAAATTAGTATAAGGTCTTGTTTACTTTAATGTTTGACAGTTTTTGAATCAATTGTCTTATAAATTTCTAGAGGTTACCTTGGATGAAAAAAATACTTTGATCTATAGAAATAAATAAACATGAAAGTAATATTTGTAGGAGATACGACTTAGCTTGTTCTATCTATTTATTGAAATAAACTTTAAAATGTAGACATTTGATGTACCTCTAGAGAGTGAACACTATTCACAGTGTTACTAATTTCTTAAATAGCGTTAAGGAAATAGGGAAAATAATTATCTGCTAAAGCTTTTATTGGAATGTATTAGTTATGAACTCAATGGGTCTCATCTCACTGGAATTGCCAACTGCATTCAACATGGTAAACCATCAAGAATTGTTTCTTGGATAAACCTTCCTTGACGTATTTAGTGCCAATAATATTACTTGAATTAGATATACCTCCATTTTAGGGTGTGTAGTTGGCATGCCTAAGAAGATGTTTTCTCTTCCCTCGTCTTCTAAGTGGTGTTCTTGTTGTAACGTCGTACATGGTTTGTCCTCAATAGAATAGCATATCATCAAGATATGTGCAATAGTCCGGATGAACCTAATGATTTTTTTTTAAACTAACATAAAAGTAATGTTTGTAATAGATGACACCCAAAAGACTCCAAATAGATATGGAATCCGCCATTCCAAAAATAGATATGGAATCCCCCATTCCCCTTATCGTGAAGTGAGTCACAATTTTACTTATGCTCGGCCCCAAATGAGGAGTCGCTTTTCATTTTGAAATAACTAATGCCTGTACTCGAGAGGAAGGTAAGGATGGGATTTCAAGCCCAGCTGTAATAGACGCATCAACAAGCTAAAAAATTAATCAACTCTTAGAAGTGATCGGCATTAGAATTGCATTGATTATTTAAACGAAATTCAATTTACTTGAGAAGTCGCTGTCACTGCCTGCCTATTTTATACGCATTTTCCTTTTTCTCGGTCGTTTCAAAGAAGGAACATGTTCCCATCTACATCAACAGCTTTGCATAACGCTCTCTATTTATGTTTACTCAACATAAATATCCTACGCCCTACCCCTGCGGCAACTATCCATTTGTTCAACATTAACCAATGACACCCTCATCCTCATCTCACCTAGGATATGAAGAACACGATGCTTTCTCTGGTATTGAACCTCAGAGCAAATGGAGGAAAGTATATGAATCTCCAAGATTGTTTAATGTTTTCATCAACCACAGAGCTCTATGTCAAACAAACTCTAGCCCTTCAGCTTTATATTTTTCTTAAGGGTTCGTTTGGTGCATGGAATTAATTTATCGAGAATAGGTCTATTCTAGAATAAAGAGCTATTATGGGATTAAATAATCCTGAAAACGAAAGCTAGAATAAACTATTTTGCGTTTGGATCCCATAATGTGAAATTGAAATAAAGATTATTTTTTATTTTTTTAATTAATTTGAATATTTTTAACTTATTAAAAAATTATAATTATAAAAAAAAAAATTAATTCTTACGAATTTTAATTTTTGAACTTATATTAAACTATGTATTATTAACTATAAAAAAATAAGATTATATAAAAAACAATTTCTTACAAATTTTTTTTTAATAATAATTTTCCCACAAAACCTAAAAAACTTATACATTTTGTTTAATTTTGAATCCATATATACATTTTGTTTAATTTTGAATCCATAAATAACTTATTGTGGAATGAGAAATGAATTACATATTTTATTTGGAATTAATTAATCCAAGCATTAGTTCAAAAATGGAGATTAATTTCTAATTTGAAAATTCAAAAAATGGCCACAAACTGTGAATTACTTTATTCTTGCATTAAATAATTACTATTCGGATTAATACGAGAACCAAACGGACACATTATTTAAGAAATTAGTGGTACAATTAATTGTGATCACTTTCTAGAGGTGGATCAAATGTTTTAATTATGACGCTTATGTCAACACACCAACGCTTCATAATTATGATCGACACTTTAAACTGTCTCTAGGATAACGACACAAAATAGAATATTCTTCTTTGCTGAGTTCTGCATCTCAACTGATTTGAATATAAATGTTATACTCTTGACATGATCCTATCAAATCAACATTCTAAGATTTAAGTTTTGGCATTATACAACTATTTAGGAAACTTAGCAGGAAAATAATTCTTTATAATATGTACTTGAATTAAACATAAATTTGAAATTAACTTCTAAATTGATGATAAGCTTAAATATTCGTAGATAGTGATTTAAATTTGCAATTACAATTTTCAGTAGGAATTAAATTTGCCTGCTTTATAAACGTGATCAAGCCCACAATATACAAAATGCAGACAAAATGTTGGTTCAATTTTGACTCAAAGTATCAATAACTCTTTCCAAATCCTGAAGGTTCCTGTCTCAAACTGCATTCCTCTCCACCTCTGTCTCATCTCCCTTTGTGCCATATAAATGAAAAATTGGAGGACCTTTCTTCTGCTCACGTTCCTCTATTCACTCTCTCCACGTGATTGTTTCTATATTTTCCCTCTCTTCTCCTAATTTCTAGTTTCTCTCCTTCCTGCACGATTCTTATTGCACTCTCTTCACGTCATACCCTATGTTCTTTCCCTCACGCCATAAGGAAGAAGTAAGAGTGTTTTAGATTGTCTGATATTTGTGTCTTTAATAATGTTAGGGGAGGGTTTAATAACGAATTTGTATGCCATTTTCTCATGACCTGCGCTATTTACTTCTTGCCTTATTAATGGCACTGATGACTACGGTGATGTTGTAGAATTTTGCAGCTATAACTGCATACAAATATGGCTAAGAAAAAGGAAAAAATAAAATAAAATTTGCACGAGAAATAACAGAGTAAAAAATAGAGCACTGAACAATGACAACTCTATTGATCATATTGTTCCATAATTACAATATGCATAACAGCATGATTTATACAATAGTAAACTACTAATAACATGCATGAACAGTTAACATTAGTCCTTAGTTACATGCATGAACTGGTGGAGAAATAAGTGAAATTATGAAACGAAATTGCTGTTATTAAGGAGATGAAAAATAACACAACGGTTGGAATTAATATACAATATACGCTAACAGATGTGACGAAATTTGAAAACTAAATATCATAAATCAAAGAAAAAATTTGAAACTTTTGTTTCAACTAAATTATAAAAACGTAACGCAGATAATATTCACCATAAATGATCAAAATTTGATATCATTTATGAGAAAAAACGAACAACAGAAATACAAAATCCAACGGAAATCTGCAAAATTGAGCGCTAAAATCCCAGCCTCAAGCATTCAATTAATAAGCAAATTTATAATAAGAGTACATTGACTGTAAAAGGATAGTTAGATCATGCATTTATGAAAGATGTTGAGAAAAAAGGCTAGGCGGCTGTAGACGGCTGTTGGTGGCGGCACATGATTACATGGACACTAGAAACATCCTTGGTCTGTGCTGACAATTAATTTATTCTGATAATTTTAAGCAAGATATTATGATCTTGAAATAAATACAAAGATGAGGAAAATAGAATTCATGCTAAGCATTCCCGCTTAAGCATTGCATCTGTCATTTTTGCATAGAGTAAATACTCTCACCCAAAATTTTCAGATTAGATGGTGAGCCGTCTGAAACTTTCAACATATTTTCAACTAATTTCTCACGTCCAGTGGGTGGATGTGATTGGCGAAATGCATGCCAACATAACAGTTGTCTCGCGTACTTTGATTCCAGTCCTCTCATCTGATAAATTTTTGCAAACATGCCTAAAGGTTTAAGAGCATCATACAGAATATTCGCACTATGGCAAGTCACAATTACCAGTGCCCCGTGACTTAGAATTTCATTCAAAGCAAGTGCTCTGAGCTGATCTTCATGGTCAACTCCATCAAAAACAATGAATGGCTGCGAATACAAATATTCAAGATGAGATTTTATCATTTCTGCCCCAAATCCTTCCTTTGAGCTGCGGGGAGAGGAAAGTGACAGGGGCATACTTAGATCGCACATCAATTGGTATTGCATCTGTGCCATATTTTTGTTTCGATGTGCTTCCCCTATGTCAAGTAGAAAACTTGATCTGTGAAACGAGGGATGATGGCGGTTGTAGAATTCTTTGGCTACAGTTGTTTTGCCCATTCCGGCCTCTCCAACTATGCCCACTATTCTACCCTTCCCAGGAAGATACAGTGTGATGGAAGAAATTTCATTCTCAAGCTCTTTAATGACTTCATCAAGTCCAAGCGCACCATCTGCGACTTCTAATTTCAACTTAGTTTTCCCCTCTCTCACTTCATTGAACGCGGTGTCCACAATAGTTTTGCATAGATCGCCCATATTCCTAATGACAGATCCCCAACAATGAAATTAAGAGAAAGAGATAGATGAATAGAAGAGTGCAGAAATACAAACAAATTTTAGTGAAAGGAAGGCTTACCCATTAAATAGGTCGAATTCTATACCAGTGACAAATGAGGCTTCGTGAAGGGCTTGTTGCCACTGCTCAAGCTTGTCGATGTACCTTCCCTTTTCTTTATATTTCGTGAATGCATCCGCATAGACCCCCTTTTCAACGTAGCGGAGATCATAGGGCTTGACATCATAAAACAGAGGAACTATTTTAGCCCCAGTTTTGAGCATGAGCTCAAGCTCAGTCAAACACCAGGGTGAGTTAGCATAGCCTTTGGAAAAAATAGCTAAATGAACATGAGAGGTGCGAATGGCTTGTTGTATAGTGACAGACAACGAATCGCCCAGTTGCAATTCTGGAGAATCCAGAAAAACTTTTAACCCTAAATACTGTAGAAAGTGATAAAGAACGCTGGCAAGAGTATTTTTCACATCTGGACCTCGATGGTTGATAAACACATCGTAGCGATGAAATGGTGGATCAACTCTAGTAGAGGTAGACGGAGGTGCCATCCCCTTGAAGGCGTTCTCCTCCATTTCACGTTTTAGCTTAAATGAAGAGGACGATTGTATGCCTCGAGCCTATATAGCCATTGCAATCATTGGTGTATACACTTCGGCGAAAAATAAGGCCTCTTTTCAGGAGATTTCCAAGTATTCCTCTTCTGTATATAAATTTATCTGGTGTAGTGAAAATGTCAAGTAGGTGCTAATTAAAACATCAAATTCATCTCCTACTAAAGAAAAAAGAATGATCATTGCCAACGCAAAGGGTTGGCACCGATACAGAGGATCGAGAATTGCCATGTGACAAGCTGAACATTACTCCCTCAATTCAGCCTATTTTCGTGAAATCCTTGGCAACTAGACGTTTTCACAACTTGGAAATGGTCGCCACACATTTTAAAACTCCTCCAACAATAGGAAAAATAATTATGAAAACTAAAGTGATTGATATAATAAAGCAAGTGTAGGTTTATATCAAAGAGGGAGCCAACATGATGTAGAATAAGTTATTCATGTTCGCGTGGGAAACCACGGCGAAGAAAGGCAGAATCATGGAAAATTCAACTCCATGGAAGACTTGTCATACACGGAAAGCTATTGTGATACTTTCCGCAATGCAGAAGATGCGACCGTAGTTTAAGTTTAAATCGCCAGCATTTTGCTCACTTCTGAAATGTACTACTGAATTACGACTTTGGATCTCATCACTATTAATGAATGTAATTTTCACAAATCTCATTGGTGCGTATGTGAGTGGGCAATTGTTTTTTACACTAAACACTCTACAAGATAGACAATAATAAAAGTCAAGCACTCAGAAAAAAATAAAATAATAATTGCCAACGCATGGAGACTGGCATTGATACAGAATATCAATAATTTTCACGAGACAAGTTCAATTTTACACACTCTAAATATTTTAGTCAAATCCACAACCTGGAAATAGCCACCATATATTTTAAAGCTCCTTCTAATCCTCGAGAAGTCAATTTGCCAAAACTGAAGTGATGAATGTAATAAACAAGCGGGGATTTGTATAAAGGGAGCGTATATGCCGTAGAAGAAACAGAGGCGAAGAAATACATAGAAATTACAAGCTCGTCAGAGATATGTATCCTTAGTTCTGTTGATTTCTTCAATACCACAGACATCACCCTAGTGTACTTTAAGTCGTAACCTTAAGAAAGTAGGGTAAATAGTTATTGAACGATTGCGGAGGGCCTTCACATTATATAGTGATTAATAAATGTTTAACAGACCAATCACCTTTCAATTTTTGAATTAGATTGTTTGATGTTCGTAAAATGTGACTAAAAGTGCATGTTCTTTAGGTAATTATTTATTAAATACTTTTTTCTCTATTTTTCTTTGGGCTCAATTTGGCTCTGTAAATTGCTTGATGTTTCTAGCATTGCGAGGAAAGAGAAGGAATGACTTCTAAGGTGCATCAAGATTAAATGCAGTTATGAGACTAACAAAATTGTTTCTTCCCACCTTAGATGTTACAAAAATATTGCTTTTATAGTATTTTTTATTTACAAACCTTCAAAGACAATTGTCCAGCATGTGAATGGTATGAAGGCCAAAAGAATGTAGATAGGTGTCCTCTCGAACGAGAAACATGCAATGTAGCATATAATTAAAAAATGAAAATAGTACTATGTCTCTGCATCGAATGTCTTACCGATTCACTACTCAAGGTATCCAGATCTAGTTTATCTAAATGTGCTTGAGAGTGGAGGCAAGGTTTAAACTAGGGTCATGCAAATCTTGGTTTTCTTGATTTGTATCAGTTGTTTGTTCTCTCAGTATTCTATGTTGATGATGATTCATATTGTTTGAGGATGGAGTTTTCATCGAAAAGTTGTAGCTTGTGAAAGAGGCTTCATCTGTAATTATGTTAGTAATTGTAATTTGACTCTGTATTTTCTTCGACTGTGCCTCTTAGGGTATGATTTTGTAAAGCCCAGCGTTTTGAGAAAATTTCAATTTAGAGCCAAATTGATCTAAGGTGTTTTTAGCAACCTACGACATCAGTTTAATTCGTTGTAATTTGCCGTTTTTGGGAATAAAATTGTAGGATGCAGATAATCCCAAATGCTACAGTTGTTGCCTATTATTTTCTGTCAGAGTTTTGTTAGTTTTGCTTCTTCTTTTTTTTGAAGAAAATACCCGAGATCTTGCTTTTTTTGCATGTTTATCTCGAAATTGAATTTGACCCCGGCTTCAATTTTGGTCGGAGTCAAGGATAGGGTTTTATCTATGTTTAAGTATGGCCTCTTTTGGACAATTTCAATGTGAATGTCTGTATTCAAAGTAGGGCACTCTTTTGGACAATTTCAATATGAATGTCTGGGTGTGGCTATTGCCTATGCATTTTGTCACTAGGATCTAATTGCAGATTAATTTTAACCTTAGACCGGAGTTTGATTTTTATTTTGGTAAGGTCCATTCTATTGGTTAAGAAGATAGTTCTATTCCTCTGTAAATTTTACTACAGATGTTTGTTCTATTTGGAAATTTCAATACTTGAAGACTCTATTTTGTTCATTTTTTGCAGATTCATTATTGAAGTGATTAAATTGACCTTTTCTAAAATCGTGTGCATATAGTTTAAAGTTATTTTTGTAGATTGATTTTTAGTGCTTTAATCTAACAATTGGGAATTGGTTTCTGGGTCAATGTTGCCCTTGTATACTTTCAAAATAATCTCACACCTTTGTTGTCCTTTTTGACAAAAGATACTAATGTTGAGAATAGATACTAACTTGGTTGGTAGTATCATTTACATGGCATCGTGATCAGTTTACACTACCTCAGTTGCCATCATGTTAAGTTTGTTATATACATATATTCAGTGCTTATATGATTAGAGCATAGTGTTTGGCATTGACATTATGTATATTGGATATCAGTGATAGTTTCATTATGTGACATTGATATTGTTATTGTATCAGATCAGTAGTATTGACTGGAAGTGATTACTATGATGTTTCAACCTTTGATTATAAATTGTGAAAGTTTAAAAGATCCATTTCACGATCTTTGCATTGATATTTCAAAGTATTACTACCTTTGGTCACAAGATTGTGACCAAGACAAAGATAATATGTTTTACTAGGGAGACTTTTTGGTCGACCCCCTAGTATCTTTTTGAATGATTTGGAATACCTTGTCATCAACATATTGAATACCATTTACTGTACAAGTTGTTGATGGCTTAACTATCCACAATTACGTGGGAAGATTAAAGTTTTGTTTTGAATGTCATATCAGCATAATATTGTATATTGTTTATGGTGTTCCATTTGATGGAACCCTAGCTCATTCGAGCTAGGGTATTCCTGTGTATGACATAGTTTTAACAGTTACAGAAAGAAGCAAGGGTATCCCTCTCTCGAAGCAAGGATGGAACAGTTACAAGCAGAAAGTTGGTCGGTTTGCGACAGGTGTGATGAACCTATTACAATTTTTTGGTTCTCTCATTTAGCTTATGGTAATCTCTATTTAGTTTTCTATTATTAATGTGATTGTCATGTACATGCTCATCCATATTTTGGATGCTCTTTCTTTCATTCATGATTGTCAATTCTTTCATTTTTAATAGATTTTGGGTAGTTTATTTGTCTATTAAATTGACAGTATACATGTTAAAATATAAAAAACCTTATCAGATTTTATTGCATTACATCGTAGTTACGATACTTTTGTATAATAGACATAAAAACCATGATGGGTTTGACATATAGTGCATTATGTTCAGTGTGAGTTGGTTGTGTATAACTGTCATATGGAGGATAAAGTAAGGATGTCCTTGTTTATACATTTATGGATATCATAGTATGGATGTCATTGTGTTTGTACATTCAGTCACAGTAATGATATTGTGAATATTTGTTAGTTCCAACCACACTCATTCCTCATTGTACATTAGTTTAAAGTGAAAGTCTTTTCATATGTGGCTCAACTTGTTCATAGATGATCAATTTTGGATTAGCCCTTGTTAAGGGTTATCATTTTTATTTTAACTTAATATACATTATGTTGAATATGGTGTCATTGTTTTCATTGCCATAGTAACTGATGAATTGCATTGTGTCACTATTAACGGTATACTTAAAACAGAGTCTTGCACTGAACACTTCATCATACATATAGTTATATGCCCAGAACTATAACATAAGACAAATGATAATACCATTAGGAAAATTGTAACATGGGAGTTTAATGTGATTAAGTTGGGCCAATTTGAAGTTAAACATTACTTTGATTTATGAATTGAGTGACAAAGATTAGTATAGAAGTTAAACACTACTTTAATTTATGAATCGAGTAACATAGATTAGTATAGTTGAGATATTAAATATGTTGTAAATCATTTTAGTTTATCATTGTTTTATTCTATGATATATGATGATAGATTATTGTCATTTGAATAACATATTATCAAAGGGACATATTATAACATGATGACAATGGAAAATTAGTTTTTGAATTAGTTTGGTTTTAGTTTTTCCTATCATATATACTTATTTATACCTCAGAAGCATATCAATTTTGATGGACAGACAAAGAAGAAACAACGAGTTGTTGATTGATCATATTTTGATAGTATATTGTGCACAATCAATTTTGTGACAGGAAGTTCTAATTGACTTAGAATATGTAATTATATATTATGCACTATTAAGCACAAAGACATGTATTGTGTATAAAGATGTATAGTATGTAGTTGTAGGGTATAAATATCAATTAGCTTTTCTGATCTCTGTATGTACAAACATTGTAAAATATTTGAGAAGCATATAAGGTAGATTGTAAAAAGGCCAGTGAGGCGTAAAGCAAGTGAGGCACAAAAGGTCAGTGAGGCACAAAAGACTTGTGAGACACAAGTCCGATGAGGCATTAAATTATCAGTGAGATGTACCAATTGATTTGAAAGATAAAGCCAGTAATGCTAACTTCAAGTGTATGATGTGTACCTTGTGTCATTTTTTTGTATATGATGTGTACTTTTTGTTCTCTACATTATTTGATTTAATGTTGCTCAAGTTTATTGAGGGTTTTAAAAAGATTTTAAAAAGTTAGATTTTGTGTATGATTACTGACTCACCTCCCCTCCCTCTCAGTAATTATTGTATCCCAATAGGGACATCCTTCTTCCTAGTGAAAATAATGTAGAGGACATTGTCCCCACAAAAGACTTTTCCCTCCTTAATTGTCTACTTCTTGGAAACGTAAGAAAGAAAATTAGGGTTTTATTTTTTATTTAGAAAAGATTAAAA
Organism: Thuja plicata; assembly: GCA_018584345.1. Taxonomy (NCBI): domain Eukaryota; kingdom Viridiplantae; phylum Streptophyta; class Pinopsida; order Cupressales; family Cupressaceae; genus Thuja; species Thuja plicata. The sequence continues at coordinate 568,073 of MU224912.1, read as the reverse complement.
CCACACAAGGTTATCTATTTCTAGACTTCATTATAATCATGATAAGTTTATGTCCCAATCATGATGTTTAGTATTTCTTGTAGTGTGTATGGAGTGGAAAGATAGGATGGGGAAATATTTATTTTTATATTATGTTACCACCTGTGAAACCAACGTTGGATGATTATTTAAATGATTAGCTCTCAATTCAACTTTAATTTTAGAAGTTGTCCTCTCAAGAAAGATTTCTTCTTTATGGTGTGATGATCTGCACCAATCTTGGGTGTAATTTTCCTTTTAATGATCTAAACTAAAATATATGGGTATGTTCTAGGTTATTCTACCCAACATCAACTCTAAAGACGTGGTTCAACCTTTCTTTCTCATAATTAATGGGTTTCCACATTTTCTACATGGTGAAGTTAGGATGGGGATTCTAAATGATATCACACTAGTCCCCTATCTTTTTTAGGAACATAATGATGATCTAACTAAAAAATTCATCAAGAAAGTATGACAACTTCTTTTTACACATCAACATTTCATTCTTTCATCATGGTCATGCTATCTAGAAACACCTAGGATTTTACTCTCTAACACTATCTTTTGTGTATTTCATAGTACATAATCTAGCATAATTTGGGGTATAATTAGAGTATAAGACTTCATTCATCACCGGAAAAATTATGGATAGATTGCAGATGTATTTCCCTTACAAAGGGAGACCCCCTTTAGAAGTCTTGCTTTGAAATTTTAAAAAAGATACTGGAATTCATTAATTTTTACTCCAAGATTATAAAATTTTCACAGGAAAGACACTTTAACTGCAGCAACTCCACTTTGTGATCAAGTGTGAACAAGTCGCTACAAATAGCATCAATTATGAAGAATGAAGGGACACTGGTCATGCTTAAAGAAATATGTTCCAATCTTGAAGGAAAATTTTTTTCTTGAAGAAACAAGTTGTAGTCTTGAAGGGCTACCTGTCATTTTTATTATTATAAGAAACTTTATTTTTGCAATGGCATGTGAAACCTAGTCTTTTTGGAAGTCATTTCAACCTAGTATATATATATA
>MU224912.1:540847-556397 GCA_018584345.1 Thuja plicata | reverse complement strand
CACTCTGGCTGTATTTGCTGCTGCAGTTTCCTTTGTTCCTGTTAATGTGTTGTTGACAGGTTCATTGTGTCACTGCTTTGTTGTACCACGGGCCAGCACCCTCTTGCTGCTTATTTAATCAAAAACAACATTTTAAAATATATATTTTTTAATTAGTAATTTTTGTTTTGTAATTAAAATATAAATTACAATCAAAATTAGTTGTTGATTACATTATTTTATTGTCTTAAAATCTCTAAAATTATTAATATTTCTTCCTATCTATGACTAATTATTTATCATTAAAGAATTAAGGTTCAAATGTTTTAAACCATTTTTCAAATAATATTCATTATTCATATTTAATTGTTAAATAAATAAAAAGTCAAAAGCTAATATTCATAATCTCAAGGTCAAAGTATGAAAAGGATGAAAGAATGTTGAATTATTTTTAAAATATTGAAACAACTTATGCCTTTACATGCTAGGGGAAGCATACTAATAGATGTTATAGCTAATTCCATGCATCCACAACATCTAAATTATACATCACATTTTGAAGTTTTTTTGTTGTCTCCATATGCAACTTAACAACTTAAATAATAATTTTTGCCTTTTGGGTAGTAATAGTACTCCATATAGAATTTGTTGAGCGTCAAAGGGTCAAAAAATGATCATTTCAAAGTGTGGCATAATACTAGACCCCTTTTGTGCATTGCTTGTTCGCTTAGACAATCACAAGGTTTGCACAACCAATCCAATACTTTTTCACAAATGCTCTAAAAAATGTGCAACTTTTGCACAAATGCTCCGATAATGGTGCATATTGGTACGACTAAACTTGCACAATTGATCTAATTGCTAACTTTTTTTTCCCAAAAATGAGTATTTATTGTCTCATAGCTCATTTTCTAACGGCTTTTGATCTACAAAATGTAATACATGACTATTAGAATGTGCTCTGATAATGTACTCTTCCTAACCGTTAGATCTTTCAAAATTTTCTATTTTCTTTCATTTTCTCATAACTACACGTGTGTTTACGAACTCTTTAGTATCGCAAATGGAAGAAACAAAGAAAAGTGCCTACTTGCTTATGCATGACAAATACAAACAAGAAGGGAAGGATAAAGACAAATGGTAAAACAAAAATCTGAAAAGATGAATTGTAAGTTGACTGTAGACCGCTATCTAAAACGTCAATACTTAGAATGTGCCAATGTGCCAGCTAAGCCAGAATGCAGAGATGCCTTCGCACTTTGAACATCAATTATTGAACTTAGAAGCAAACACGCAATAAATTACTATTGTTAACCCCCTTACTTTTTAGCATGGCATTCTAGAAGTGGGTAAAATCTCTAATAGTTTACGAATTAAAGAAAACTATCGTGATGTCTGTGGTGTTGCAAAAATCAAGATAAGATGTCTATGGTCTCTGACGAGTTTGCATTTTCGATGCATTCCTTCCCCTCTGTTTCTTCTACGGCAGGTACGCTCTTTTATACAAACCCCCGCTTGCTTATTAAATTCATCACTTAACATATGGCGGTTATTTCCAAGTTGTGGATTTGACTACAATACATAGAGGCGTAATATTGAACTTGTGTCTGTATCACTTGCCAGCCTCTCAGCGTTGGCAATGATCATTTTTTTCGCTGAGTACTTAACTTTTGTTATTGTCTATATTGTATGCTCTTTAATATTACAAATGTATACTCGCATACGCACCAATTACATTTGTGAGATTTTTCTCATTTCCAATCCAAATTACGACTATATTCATTAATAGTAGTGACATCCACGTTAAAGTCATAACTTACTCCGGCATTTCCGAAGTGGGAAGAACTCCGAAGTGGGAAGAACGTTAGCTGTTGGATTACGATTAAAACCAAAGCAAATAGCTTTCACGTGCATTACGCGTCTTTCATGCAGTTGAATTTTTCATGATTCTACCTTTCTTAACCGTGGTTTCCCACACAAACATGAATAACTTATTCTACGTCATCTTCCCTCTCTCTTTTATATTTACGTTTACTTGCTTATTTCATTAATCAGTTTAGTTTTAATAATTTATTTCCCTATTGTTGGACGAGTTTTAAAATGTGGGCCGACCATTTCCCAGTTGTGAAAACGCGTACTTGCTTAGAACTTCAGAAAAAAATACGACGAATTGGGGCGTAATGTCCGACTTGTCACATGGCAATTGTTGGTCTTCTGTATCGGTGCCAATCCCTTTGCGTTGGCAATGATCATTCTTTATTATTTACTAGGAGTTGACTTTGATGTTTTAATTAGCAACTTGTCGACATGTTCACTGTCCCAGATAAATTTATGTACAGAAGAGGAATACTTGGAAACTTCCTGAAAATATGACTTATTTTTCGCCGAAGTGTATACACCTAAGTTTGCAATGGCTATTTAAGTTCGAACCATATAATCTTCCTCTTCGTCTAAGCGAAAACTTGAAATGGAGGAAAACGCCTTCGAGGGGATGGCACCTACATCTAGCTCTGCTAGAGTTGATCCATCATTTCATCGCTACGATGTGTTTATCAACCATCGAGGTCCAGATGTGAAAGATACTCTCGCCAGCGTTCTTTACCACTTTCTACAATATTTAGGGTTGAAAGTTTTTCTTGATTCTCCAGAATTACAAGTGGGCGATTCTTTGTCGGTCACCATACAACAAGCCATTCACAGCTCTCAAGTTCAAATAGCTATTTTTTCCCAAGGCTATGCTAATTCACCTTGGTGTTTGGCTGAACTTGAGCTCATGCTCAAAATTGGGGCCAAAGTAGTTCCTCTGTTCTATGATGTCAAGCCCTATGATCTCCGCTACGCTGAAAAGGGAGTCTACGCAGATGCATTCACCAAATATAGAGAAAAGGGAAGATACATCGACAAGCTTGAGCAGTGGCAACAAGCCCTTCACGAAGCCTCTTTCAGCACTGGTATAGAATTCGATGCATTCAATGGGTAAGCAAAGATAAAATATAAACCAAATGAAAAATAGATAGGAAGGTTTCTTGTGAAAGGATATCTCCGTTTTGTTAGCAGAGTTTATGTGGTTTGGAACGCTTAATTAGGGTGTTGGTGGAAGGTTTTTATCGTAGTTTATAATACATGATTATTTAATAAGTATGAGATATTTTTTTATAATAAGTCAAATTGTGATATTGGTATCAGAATTCAATTCTGCAAGCCTTACTTTCACTAAAGTTTTCTATAATTTCTGAACCCTTCTATTCACTTTTCACTAAAGTTTTCTATAATTTCTGAACCCTTCTATTCACTTACTCTTCTTTCTTTTAATTTCATTGTTATTGATTTTATCATCAGGAATCTGGATAATCTATACAAAACTATTGTGGACACCGTGCTCGCTATAGTGAGAGAAGGTAAAACTAAGTTGAAGTTAGAAATCGCAGATCATCCTGTTGGACTTGACGAGGCCATTAAAGAACTTGACAATGAAATATCTTCCATTAGAGAGGATTATACTGGAGCTGGTATCATTGTGGGAATAGTTGGAAAGGCCGGAGTGGGCAAAACAACTCTAGCTAAAGAATTCTACAACCGCAATCATCCGTCATTTCGCAGATCAAGTTTTCTACTGGATATAGGAGAAGCACGCAGAAACAAAAATATGGTGAGGATGCAATACAAATTGATGTACGATCTAAATATGCCCGTGTCACTTTTCTCTCCTAGTGGCCCAAAGGAAGGATTTGGGGTAGAAATGATCAAATCTCAGCTTGAATATTGGTATTCAGTGCCGTTAATTATTTTCGATGGAGTTGACCATGAGAATCAATTAGAAGCACTTGCAATCGATGATTTTCTAAGTCATGGAGCATTGGTAATTGTCACTTGTCGCAGTGAGGATATTTTGGATAATGTTGAGGTGTCATATGGAACGAAGAAAATTTATGAGATGGAAGGCCTGAAGCAAAAGTATGCCAGACAACTCTTTTGCTGGCATGCATTCCACCAATCAAATCCACCCTCTGGGCGTGAGAAACTTGTCAACGATATTTTGAAAATTTCAGATGGCTCGCCATTACACTTGAAAAATTTGGGACAGAGTATTCACTCTATCCAAAAATGACACTAATGCAAAAGTATAGGCCACCCTTGTCTTGAATAATATCATGCTTAAAATGCTGTCAAATTCTAATCATTTATGTGGATATTCTGTCTATTATGATTTTATAATTTAGTTGAAATTGGATGTTACTGAGACAAAATAAATGTTGAAGTGTACTTATATTTAGATTGGAAGTTTTTATGTTTGGAATACAACTATTTTCATTGGTCCTTGTAAGTGATGTAGGCATTTAAATGTATTGTAGGGTAAAAGTATTAGAAATTGTGATTGGGTATTTATGTCCTTATTTTTTTTTTAATTTTTTCTATATAAAAGTGATTTTTTTTTGCAGCATTTAATTATAGGCATGATATCAAATCTCTTTCACAATTCATGTTGGGATATATAATTTCTCATTCAAATTAAATGCATAAATTAAAATATTAATTTAAAAAATTATAGAGGATTAGAATCATCTAGAAATTCTAGCTGGATTGGGGATTACATAAACTTTATAGTATTTTCTAGAAAAGTATTTTTGTACCTTAGCCATTTCTAGAAGATTGTAAATGTTTCCAAAGTTCTCTATATAAGAGACTCTTGTAATCATTTTAAAGCAAGCAATCTAATATAAGGATTTGGTGCAGCAACACTATTGTTCATTTTCTGTGTGTTTATGTTTCAATATATGGTGGTGATCCTATCCATCCACCCCTATCGGAGTGGTATCAATGTGGTATCAGAGGTGTAAGGACAAGATCACTGGTTGTGAAGAAGTTGTTGGGATATGAAGCCCAACGGTAACATGACCATTGATTTTCTCCCATCTCTTCCTATTCAAAGAGCTTTCTATAAATGATTGAGTGCAGTCTATGTAATATGTATTGTAATTGGATATTTGAATAATAGATTGATTCCCTTATTGAGAGTGGATGTAGGCAATTTATGAACCACTATAAAATTGTGTCTCTTGTTTTGTTTTGATTTTCTATTTTAGTTATATTTCTCTACTTGTTTAAATTTACAATTGGTATCACAACTTAGGTGAGTTTGAGCAGAGATGGAAGAAGATGAAGTTGATTTTATCATCGATCAATTTCTTGTAAATTTAAGTTTAGTAGAGAATGATGTTGTGGCTGAAATAAAATAAAATAATTCACCATGTGCATTGGTGGGATGATTGGGAAAACAATCCTAAATATGAACCAAACGAAGAAGCTTTTGAAAATCTCAAATTTAAACTTACAATAATTCTTAAACTCATAGGTGATGTGCAACATAGCAAATCCATCATGAAAGAGTTGTGAAAGAGGGAAAAGTGGAAAAGATTGGAAAGTCTGTAAAGGACCTGGTGTTGTTCATTTATGAAATGGCTTCTCTTACTTTTGGCTTCAGCCTCGATGATCCATATACTTTTTCTTCCAGAGTTCATAGGATGCTGCAGCTGGATTACTCTACGGAGCTTGATTTTAACAAATAAAGAAATCCTATGTCTGCTCTAAATACAATCTATCCATAAATACTTGCAAGAGTTTGAAATATTTGAGGAATTATTCCTTAGAGCTACAAAATTAGTATCCCACTCTTCTTCAAACTTTTCATGACTTCAATCTACCCACAGATTGCATAGGTTGTTTTCTTCATAGTAGTAGGATCTAAAGTATCAAATTGTTTTCTCCCTCCTTCATACTTTTCAACAAAATATCATGCTTAGGAACAATTAAGCTCATAGGATGACCATTTATTTCCTCCACTCTTTCCTTTTTAGTGATAAGTGTTCTTATTTATCATATAAAGTTGTCACCTGAACTACATACACCGAAAATAAAGTCTTCAAAGGATCAAAAGACTTTGATATTTCAACCAGCTTCTCCTCAGCCTCCTTAATAACTTTATCAAAATCAAAAAACATCTAATATAATCAATACAACCTTTGTAAATTTTTCTCTCTTTAGTCAAAGCATTCTTCACTCCCTCAATTGTTAGGCCTAGATATTTTTGTCTGTAGCAATCTTGAACTTCAACTGATTAAGTCTTTTAACCTCATATTCATTTTGTACCTTCACCAATGCTGACTTTTCCAAAGATTTAATGTGTATGTTTTTTCCCTTCAATAAATTTTCTAACTGACTTGAAGTGGATTCATTCTGATTCATTGCATAGGTTGCAATCATCTTGCACAAAAAATGAGATACAAGAGCAAGAAAATCACTATATTTCCTATGTTTCCTCAAGATCTGATTCCTTGTTCTTGTATGGGCTACAATGGAAAATATCCATCAACTATTTAGGTCTAAGAATATCCAACTGAACTGGACCTTGAATAATTTGCATGTCCTATGAATCAATAATGTTCGTTTCACCTACTACCTTTGTAGTATCTCTCTCCATCTCTTCAGTCTTATCTTTTACTTCTTAACTTTTCTATTCAACTCCTTCATGAGTATGGTCTTTCATTGTCTCTTCTTCTTTTTTATCTTTGCATTTTCATCATACTCATCATCTGGTTTATCTTTTGCTTCAACTTCCTTCTCCTCCTTATCAAGATCATATTCTTCTTATTTTATTATTTCTTTGTAGTTATGGATCTGGAAATATCTTCCTCTTCATCACTACCAACTAAAACTGAAATAAGGACACCAGAGATGAATATATTTGGGTCATCATTTGTCATGTGGAATGATTTGTCTAGTGGTTCATTATCATCAATTTTCTCATCATTCTTCGGTGCAACCTCATACTGCTTATTCAAAAAAAAATTGTGTCATCACTTTCTATATTTCCTTAGTGACCTCATCTATATTACCAAGCATAAGGATGTTTATCCTTGTCTTCCAATTAAAAAATTTCTTAGCTTTCTCAAGAATAATGTCTACTTCCTCCTTAGCAATAATAGGGCATAGATTGACAAAAGTCAATTCTCTAATTTCCTTATCTTTTTTCTAAGTTGTAAACCTCATATCTTCAAGTATACCAAATAGATCAGCAGGTATTCCCCCTTTGATCTCAACCAATGGTCTATTATACTTATTCAGATATGTAATTACTCCTTCCTCCAATTTCCTTTTCTCATCCTCATAATATAATTTATAATACTTCTTCAATTTAACTAATATACCATAATATGTTGTGTTCTTTAAAACATCATTGCATGAGAAATGTGGCTTACCAGTGACAACCATAGGCTCCTTAGCTTCAAAATCATTCTTAGGTGCAAGATTACTCACCACTTTAGTTTCCTTTTATCCTTCAGTTCTTGTCATCATCATTGAATCCTTTATATGTGCTTTTTTCCTTTTGACTTAACTCTCTTGTTCATAGCTTTCTCTTGTTTAACAAATTCAAATGGTGTGGCCTTTGGTGTAGATGGTTTAGGTGTTTCTGATTTGTTTGAAGACTTCTTCTCCAATGGACTAATAGAAGACTTTACTGAGCTCCTTTTATGTCTACCTTTGGATGATGATACAAAAGGTATATACATGGGAGGGTTGTCAACATCAACATCTATAGGATATTATGCAATCTTCTCATTCCCTTTTTCTTTTCCTTTATCTTCGAACTTCTTCCTTGCTTCTGCCATGTTCTCTATAGTAAATCCCATCTTTTCACCCATCATTTCAACATCCTCTCTAATTTCATCTTCCCTTGTAGGTCTTGTAATCTCTTCATGCACCTTAAGGCTCTTCTCTGCATATATATTGAGTCTCTACTAAGTTTTATCTATAGGTTTCTTCAAGATGTCTTCTACATGTGCCTTAAGAATTGAACCATCTACCTCATATCCTATAGGCATCACCTATGATATCCTATGATATGTTTCTTGCATCAAACATGGATCAATTTCAACCATGAAATAAATATGTTCCTCATATTTCCTTACAATCTCAAGAGGGATCCTATATCTTAATTGCATGGACTCTTGAAAACTCTTAAAATATCCCCATAAAGAACCTTTATCTTTCTAGTCACAAAGAATGTCATAAAACTCTCTAATCTAAATTGCTACAGGTTTATTCTCTTTCCACTTGACATTTTTTACTCCTGGAAAGAGATTTATAAAGTGGAAAAATATGCATACCAACAAGGATCCATACTTGAATGTCTGCTTCTTGTGCTTCCTGACCTTTGCCATATTCTTTATAATTTGATCTCTTATTGATTCATAGATATCATATTTAACATCTTTTTTTACCATCTGGTAGGAAACATAGATAATAGTGCTTGAAATAGAATTTTCTCTACTAGAGTGGAATACCTTATACCCGAGAACCATGGATGTGAACTTCACATCAGGCTAAAGAATATTGTTTACTTTTATTGCTTTCTTATCCCATTGAGAACTAGTCAAATTTATGACTATATCCTTCTAAATTGATTTTTGGGTTGGCACCTCACCTCTATCATAGAAACAAATAATTTCTTTCAAAAATTCCTTTGTAATCCTATATAGTTTATCAAGCCAAATGAATTGATCATTAACTCTTCTCAAGGGCTATCACACCCAGTCCGCTTCAAAGAAATTTACTCCATAAATTGTGCAAACTTATTTTCTGCAAACACTTTAAATTCATCCTTCAATACCAAATCCTTAATAACATTTTTGAACTATTGTGCAATTGCACTGTCTTCCAATTCTTCCAGATTGCAATGAATGTATGCCCTAATGTCTTTGAAGTACAACACTTCATAGGGAATGGATGAAAATAAACCTTTAGGGTTATCCTCCATTGATTTGCATGGGTGTTTCTTAAAAAATGATCTGGGACACTCTGTGATATAAACAACTTGTGACATGTCCATGATTTAACATTCAAAAATCAAACTTCGTGATAAAAAATAACTTTCATGTGGATTTAGGGTTATACCTTGAAATCATTGTAAATTTCTTTAATCTCCTTTGAAATCACCTTCAACTTCTCTACAAACACTTATTCAACTCACAAGGTGTGAAATGAATTGAAGAAATCCCTTTTTGTTACTTTGTATGCCCAAAAAAACAAAAAATAAATTAATGTGTTGTGCCTTAGCTTCAAAATGTCTTAGAACAGAAAGTTAAAAATCCATTTCCAAACCTTCAAAACATTAATAAAATTATTTTGAATGAAATAACATGTCATAAATTCATTTTTGTATCTGAATATGTCGATTGTATTCACTACTTTATCCAATCTAGGGGTTAGGTAAATATTTTTCATGAAAAACTCCCCCTTAGATCGTTGACCTAATCAGTTACCTAATTACATTTCTATACCAAATGTTGGTGTGATCCTTCCAATGGCATCAATTGATTCTTTTCTAACCCATGTTTATTTTATTTCTTTTGTCATTCTACACACTGTTCCTTTCTACCGAACCTTGTACAATATTCTATTTGCAATTTCTAGAAATATGACCATAACTTTTTTAATTAAAATATATCATATTTATGTACATTTTTTTCATTGGATTTATCCTTAATCTACACTGCTTTGCAATATGTCGAAAATTGTTGCATTTTTAATAGGATATGTTCCTCTGGTTCACTAAATTATTCATCTTTGATCTATATTCATTTGATTTGTTTCCATAGTTGTATAAAGTGTGCCAACAGACATAAAATAATCTAGTATTAGGTTTACTCCTGCATTGATTTTCTCTATGACCAAATTTTTTGCATGAAAATCATCTCCCATTGAAGTTTTGTCTATTAGGTTTCCTCATAGGTGTTATTTTAGGTTCCACCACCTGTTTCTCTGATAAGGCACTATTATGACCAAATCCGAAACTTTCTCCCTTGTCAAATCCAAGTCCTTGTGTCTCTCCTTTTTTTCTCTTAAGCTTCACATCTGTTCATCAAGCTCCATTCTACCAGATTTGATGTTTTCTTTGAATTCATTAGCTTAACCAAGTTCACTCCTAAGAACTTCATTTACCCTTTCAAGGTCCTACTCATTATGCCTAGATTCCTCAAGATTGATATGCAATTGTCCAACTTCATAACTTGTTCTATGACATTCCTCATTTTTGTCCTTCAATGTTTTCTCAAGATTCTTCTTCCCTTCAATTTCCTTAGTCATCTTGATTACAATAGTTTCCATTTTATGCTCCATATTATATATGTATTTTCTGATCTATTCGCATTCTTCTAATTTTTCTTTTAGGGCTTGTGAATCATATTTCTACTTCAACTTTTCAACAAGATCTTTCCTCTTAGCCTTGGATTTTTTCTACCATGTTGGTAAATAGATTGTTCTTTTTCACTTTGACTCTTAAATGCCCAAATATTAAAGAAACAATCAAATACAACAGTTGGTAAATGTAACTAAATAACTGATTTCCCTCTAAATTTGTAGGTACAACTCCCTTAAGTGATTGATCTTAAATAAATTTTGTTCTTTCCTAATCTAATAGAAGTGTGTTCCTGACCTGAGAATAGAAGAGGTGATCCAAGCTAGGCCTAGACAGGAACTAGCTCAGGCTAATAGATTCAACTCTAAATCTAGCCAATCTCAAGACCTTATCGATCATATAAGTTCCTAAAACTGGTAATGCAATCATAGATAACAATGATACAAATGAAAAACTGAAAGATCAATGATAACACAATAATGATGAAAAATCTAAGTCACAAGAACTTCTCTCACAATTTTGAATAACACTCTGATTTTCCCTCGATTAATTGCATTAAATCTTAATACAACACTCTGGGATCATGAAATCAAAATTTGATATAAAGAAAAGTTCAAATTAATCAGAAAGATAATTGCAATGGAACGGTTAAAACATTGGCATTCAAACATAAACAATTTTGACTTAGCAAAATAAATTCCTTATGCCAAAATTTAGCCAACCTTTTTATTGATTTTCAACAGAGTACATATAGATTTCAGAGCTTGACCGTTACAAAATATGTAATAGAAATGGTTCAACCTCTCTAACCAAAAATGATAAATGATAAGTGAACATTTATCGATTACAAAATCTATAAAAAATTATTATAGGGGGGAATATATTTATGTCTTTGTTTCCTTCCCCTTATCTAATTTCACCTTATAGGTGCTAACAACTGTAATGATTCAAACAAGCTCCTCATGTCTATTAATATGGACATTAGTATATCTGATGAGCCATCGAGAATGATCTTTGGTCAAATTATTAACCGTGTCTACCCGATCTTTCGATTCCTCCATAGCTTTATATATGCACCCACTCAACTGTTGGAGCTCTGGTACTTTATCCAAGTGACAGGGAGACTGCTCTACTAGCTTAGCTACATAATCAGAGAAATATTTTTGCATGTTAACCACTCTGATTAGTTCTTTTCCTTGGCCACTTCTCTGTGACTCTGTGTGAAGACCTTTGAGAAGTCCAAAATCTTTGTTCTATTCTTCTTTGATTTTGGCTTCTGTCTGTTGTAACCCTCCTTTAGCTTGGATGATCATCTCAGCTTTAAATTATAGGCTTTGAAGTCATTATATTAAGGGTTCATCTCCCTTCTGCAAGATTTTGGCCTTATTGCCTCTTTAGCTTTCATTTTGAATACCATGTGCAGCATCACTATGCAATCTTCACACTTCGCCCTTTCTTATGTGAGAGTTTGTAAGTTCTCATGAACACTTTTTCTCTCATTTTCCAACTTTAGGATATCATTACCCAGTTGTTCAACAGCTACAATCCCTTCAAAATTGAGTCTCTCGATCCACCTTTTGCCGATTTGCCCAAAGTGTCTGTCTTCTTGCAACTTGGCAATGATGGCTTGATTCTCTGTAGTATTGGGGTCAAAAGTGGTTTGGGAGCTAGGAATGCTTGCAATTGGAGTAACCAACTGCCTGATGAAATTATTCAATTCATTGACTTCTGCTTTGAGTCACACCTCAGCAGCCTTAAGCTCCTCAAGCTCCTCTTCAATTACTACATTAGTTTATTTCCACCAATTGACCTTGGTGTCATAACGAGCTAACCTTGTATCAAATGATTGTAGCTCAAAATAAGAAGCAGTCAAATCTTCCAGCCTGCCTTCCTTTGTAGGCTTTGCTACCTCCATGGTGAAGTGCCCAATTTCTGGATCTCGGCCTAAGGTACACAGCATCTTTGCTTTCTTCACCTTGCTCACGGTGGAACTAGAAGAAATACTATCCTTACTGGGATCTCCTTTTTCAATCCTCTTTATTTTACACTTTAGGGTGTTCTCGATCCAAGACTCAGTGCTCATAAATTTGGTCGCAGAGACCAATTCATCTATAAACAACTTCTTGATGACTGGGGGAGTAGACTTTGGTCTGAAGGCGAATGGATTTAATAGAGTTGAACAAGAGGATACTACCTTAGTGGCTTGAGTAACCTTTGGTTTCTTTTTAGCCTCTTCATATGATTCAGTAGCCGAAGTGCTGGAACTTTCTTCACCCACCTCTATTATAATCGGGGAGTCAACCTGCACATCCAAAGTGCTATCTTGAGTTGGTTGCTCTATTTCCATAGTCTTAACGGGATCAGCTATAGGCTTGACTGAATCTATGGAAACTGATCCTTCGGTCAAACCAATATCTGTAACTGAGCCATCTCCACATGTCTTTTCTAGTGGGATTGCCCTCTCAGGAGGTTCATCACCTCCGCTCGCTGGTTGAGCTGGTTGCTTAGCCCATGGTTGGGATAATCATTTAAGCTACTATAGGAGTGTTCAATGTCACTGTTGTAGGATTTTTTTGAGGAGGAGGCATCTTTTCTGACTTCTTCCTTCTGCCCATCATCCATTGGGCTCATTTCTCTATTCTTTTGTAGATTCCATCCATTAAGGTCTAAAAATCATCAATAGATTGACCTAGCATGGGCTCAGATCTTATAGGGAGGAGTTTAATCTTCTCTATGTATGTATCATCATACATATACCCCCCATCATCTTTGATTCCTTCAACGGCAATGTTAACTTTGAACTTTTTGATTTTTTCAACAGGTAACCTCGCATAAAATATTTTTATTCTTTCTAGATCATCCTTGTAGTTGGCCCAATAGTCTTCTATGTCATCTGTGTGATTAATTGTGTGACTCATCTACAATTAATCTCTAGCATAGTTTACAGGGTCGTACTGGGGTCTCAAGACATCATATGTTTCCAATTGAATTTTTTCAAAAATGCACTCAAAACATTCTTTGTATCAGACCGAGATGCACAGGTGTAGGATTTAATGGTCATGGGAAATTGTAGCCTTTCTTTCTAGTGCCTGCACAGATCAGGTTCACTTGGATTTCTTGCCTCATTACTTCAACCAGCATGATCATGTGATAGGGATACCTGGGAAGCTTCAAGGGGAAGTCATCAAATCCTGCAAGATGAATATATGAGAAATTTGCAAAATTGGATAAAATAACACCCATATTGGTTGATGAATTCCATAGCTCCTGGAGAAAATCTCCTTTTTGGACAACCTTGCAACTCCCTACATAATCTCATTGTAAACACATCATTTGACTTTGATATACTCAGCGTACCTGTTATGCAATTATAAATAGGGAAAGAATTCATAACTTTTTACATCATCTGGGAATTCTTCCAGCCTAGGAATCGCTGGCCAAATTTGAATTGTGGCTAGGATATATAATAAAACTAAAGACATATAAAACTCATTCTGGTATTTATCTCTATTGAAGGCATTTGAAATATTTTTGCTTACCATGTGAGCCCAATTAATAAAATTACGCTGGGAGAAAATCACTTGGAATAAAAAGAAATGATGCTCAACAAAGTTAAATACATCATTCTCACCTCTGATCTTGTGGAGTAATACCAGGATATCTATAATTTTTGGATTCAATTCTGTGCCATAAAGTGCTTTAGGCAATTTTCCCTTGGCGCTCCTAGGCTTCTGGAACTAGGTTTTCATTATCTCCTTCCTCCATGTCATCTTCTTTACTCCATACTCAGTGATCGCTCAGCTGTATGTCATCTCCAATTATTCATCTTGCTCTTGAATACGAAGGTAGTTCTGGACAGAGTCTCAGTCAATAGAGAGTAGCACTATGTCATTGGGTAAAAGGATATTCTTGGTATCCAGATTGTAATGGGCTATGCATTCATGGATGAGCTCTTGGGCTTGAACTGCAGCAGGAAATCTGGTGGCTTCAACTAACCCCCTCTCCTTCAACTTCTCCATAATGGGGTGTATCTTTTCTGTGTTCAATCTGTTCTAGAAGTTTTGCATGTTGAAGAACCTCAGAGAAGTGTCTGTGATTTTGTGCCATTCAGATGTAATACCGTTCAACCCGTCGAATCCCATGAATCTGGTGACCATGCTTGGATCAACTTGAATTGAGAACCAAAAGTTTATCTTAGCAGTATGAAAGCAAGAAGAAGCTAGAATCATAGATTAACTCAGGAAAATTGACAAATACATGGTAACTCTTGTTTACTGCACTTCTTTGATTTTTATAAACTTCTGACTTTTTACCGTTAATTTCCTACTTCCCATTCCACATGAGTAAAAATAGACTAATCAATATGAAAATGTATGTTATGAAGCAAACGAATTTATTTGAATTTATTACCTCACACTAGTAAATTTTAGCCCTATTTTTGACAATTATTTGTCACAATTTAGACAACAATTGGTCTATAAAATGACGACTACTGTCGTCGATCTTTTTTGCGTTGATTTTACGTCACACTAAACTGTCGTCGGTATTTTGACACAAATAGGGTGGATTTATCGACGGAAGATGCATTGAAATGTTTGGTCCATCCTGGACCCTACTTTACACCGAGGCGACCAACACCAGTCTAAATGTTGATGAACTCTGCTTGATGAAGGCGTCGAGACTATAGCATCGACGTCGAAAAGCTAAGTGTCATGTGTCAAAATTACGATGCATAATGGTTGATTATGTTGTCGATAGTATAGCATCGGCGTCAATATGCTTAGTGCCATGTGTCAAAAGTGTGACAAACAATGGTTGATCATGTCATCGATTATATAGCATCGAAGTTGATATGCTAAATTCCTTGTGTCAAAATTTTGACAGCCTGTGCCATTTTTTTAAAAAAAAATTTATATATTAACGTCTCATCATCACAACTAATCCACCTTAAACAATTGAATATGTTTGCTTGTATTAAATATTAATTAATCAAAATTTGAATAGAAAATGTATACCTTGAGTAATACAATTCACATTAGAATCGATGCCTCCATCGTGCTCGGCCGGTGCAGTATAAATATCGGCAGGCTGCATTCCAATGTAAATAAAATAGATGTAGATTTATATAACGATATCGCAAAAATCCCTAATTCACAGTCTATCGTTTGTTCTCTACAACACTAAATTAGGGATTTCTGTGCTATCAGGTCATCTATATCTACAACTATTGCCTCTGTTGTTGCAGGTGGTTTTCCCCTATTTGATATTTATCTTCAGGTGTCCACACTCGTTCTGTTGGTTGTTGCCAGCTTCTCTTTGTTTCAAGAATAGTTTAACATTCTCTAAGAAACATAATTGTAGGCATCATGGTCACAT
>MU224912.1:488325-521129 GCA_018584345.1 Thuja plicata | reverse complement strand
AACCAAAGACAAGTTATCTGATTTATCCTCAAAATGCTTACTTAATGCATCCCCTAATTCATCCCAAGAAGTAATAGACCCAACAAGTAAAGTTCTGAACCATTCAAGAGCCTTACCTTTTAGAGATTCTGCTAATAACTTGGTGGCTACGTCTTCTTGAGTAATGTTGTGGATGCTGCAAATGGTAGTCACATCTCTTATGTGCTCAAAGGCTGTGGTCTGCCCTTCACCTGTGAAATCGGGCAAGATTTTTAATGCCACCAAGTGCACATCATGATGCACTTCAAAATTTAACGGGCTCCCTTGATTGAAAGGTGAAAAGGCAAAATTTCTATCCATTGGAGGAGCTGACACTTGAAGATTCACAAAAATACGAGTTGTACTTGAATCTTCCTCCTCTAGATCTCTGGTTAGAGATCTTCCTCTTCTTTTGGAATGAAAAGCAAAAAGTCTCCTTTTTGATGAATCAGGAGGTGTAGACTGAACTCTCCTTGCAGGGGACTCCCTGTGATTTGACCTGCCTTTGTGACTTCTCTTTAAGGGCAACTCTAAAAATTCAGTAGGTTTTGAGCTCCTAGTCTCAATCTTTCTCATCTACCTTAAACAAGGCTGGCCTAAAACTTTGAAACCAGTGGACTCGCCAGATATACTTGTCAGAACAACTTCTTAAAAGTTTGTATTATGTGACCTGCATATCAGAGATAACATAATGTTTTGCAATGAACTTCTTTTACTATCCCACCGGGCGTGCCAGAAATGTTATACACTGAATTTACGCCTCTGATCTCAAGCTCTCTTGGTCTTGATAATCTAGTATAACAAGGGAATCATCTCTAGGTTGTGGGACCTCTGCTAACTGAGATGAGACCTCTAGATTCTAGGTTGGTTCCTCTTGGATAATCACCTTAATTTGCTTCTTTTTCAGGAAACTAAACTTTGGAGGGAAAGGGATAGAAGGATTGCATGGAAGGGAAAATGCATGAAAGAAAACTACCTACTAGGTGATGCACCGAGATTGGGGTTTGGATTTCAGCATAGAGGAATGAAACCAATGGAGGAATCAGATCTAATAAGTCACAACTCACTAGATAGGCTTGCATAAGTATTTCATAAGAGGATTTGAACAAAAAACTCGACCTATGACCTGTAAGAAAATATCCTTTTCTGCAACTAGGTGTAGGAATGAGACAAGACTGTTAGGGGTTGTAGTATACCCAGAAAACATCTAAAATCAGATCAGACACAGTAACACACAAAAGCACAGAAAATAAGAGGGACTAGGAACCCCAATTTCCATTAACAACATTCACAACTTTGATCCAATAAGAGATAATTGAGATAGTGAAGACAAGGATAGAACAAATATCACAAGTACCTCAAGAACATCTTAATTATCAATGGGAGATTACAAAGAGTAGAAGAACTAGAGGGCATAACAAATACCACAGATGGCTTTCTGAGAAAAGATAAATTCCTTGTAGAAGTGGGCTTCTCTCCTTTACAAAAATGAACCTCTCCTCCAAAATGAGTCCCTTTCTCATACTTATACAATTTCAAAGCCAACTGCATTTTGGAGAGTAATATCTTCCTGATCAGATCTTTTGCTTATCTAGCCACCGCTTAGCCCTGAAAGTCATCCCTTCAAAATATCAACATAAATGCTCCTCTACAGAAGCGGTCTTTTCCCTCTAGAAGAGTTACAAAAGTCTCTGAAACACAATAACTACTCTGCAGCCCCCAAAAATGCATCTTCTGACCTTTTCAAAGATCTGATTTTTATCTGTAAAATATCTGATCTCAGAGACTGAGAAAATATATAATCTTCCCCTTTGAAAAGTATCCTTTCTATTACTCGGTCGCACCCTAAATCTCCCTTCCCTTCCCGATATTGAAACAAATCTAATCAGAGACCATCAAAATGTTCTGTGCACAATTCAATAGATTAGAACTTTCAGACAAACCTTGGAAGCCTTGCAAGCCGAGAAAAACATCTTTCTTCTGCAAACTAATAACCTAGACTCTGACATGCGATGAACACAAAAGAATGCACCATTAATCACTTTAATCTCTCACTCGCAGTCTCTTATACTCTGTTTCTGTCTTCTGTGCAAGTGAGTGACACTATCTCTCCTTATCATCAGTCGCAAGCTCGCGAGCTGATCTCTGGTAGCGCTTTCTTTTCAGTGACTCAGCGCCAATTCTCTTTCCTTTTCATTTATCTCTGCATCGCATAGTTGCTGGCTGTTCTTTATTTGTTCAGGACTTTGAGCGACTGAGCGACGATCCTCTTTCTTCATACATGCTCTACTCGGTTGCATACTCGCAGGTACCTTTTCTTTCGTCTGCAAACCACCGCAAGTGAGTGATGAGCCTATCATCTTTACACGTCGCGAGATCGCGATCCCCTTATGATTCATCTAATTTGATCAGCGACCACGCGATGACATTATCCTCCAGCTTGTCGCCTAGTCACGAGCTACATTCTGTTTGCCTTTATCCACTGGTGACTGAGCGATAGTGTTGAACAATCACTTAGTCGCTTAGTCGCGAGTTGTTCTTCCCTTTTACTTCACTGATTAGCGAGTGCGCGTCGGCCTCCCTTTTTCTTATCGCATAGTCACGAGCTGAAAATCCTTCACCTTTATGGAACGGCGACTGAGCGACGCGCATCCCCTTCTTGGCTCGTTGTGCACTCGCGGGCCCACAAAATCAGCATCAAAGCTTGCTACGGGTGTGTGACATAGACTTTCTTCACTCATCACTGACTCGTGAACACATGACCCAACTTGCAAACTACATCGCGATTATGCGATACGCATGGTTTAATGCTGAACCCGCTCAGTCGCGCAGTTAACATAACTGGACATAGGTAGATTGCGACTGAGCGATGACCATTTATTACAGTTCGTCGCCAACTTGTGAGCGGAACATGACAACTCAAAACAAACTCGCGATTGCACGATAAGGTAACAAGCGTGATTTGAAAAAGGGGTTTGACCGTTTTATTTGCGCGACAATCACAGAATTTGAATAAACGGGCATTTTTTAGGAGGGATAAAGGGATTAGATGGTCACACAGGGAAGACCAAGCCAAATTGCATCGAAATGGAAAATTTGGGCAACAAGTACAATTAAATATAATTATCTAATCATTGAACTTCTAATCATAGATCCATCATTCATACACATGATTTCCTCTACATATCCCACCATCGCATCATATAAAGCATCTAAAAAACTTGAGCTTATATATCCATCATTAAAGATAATAACTCCAACTGTCAGCCTAAAAAATATAATGAGTAGCGTGTGAAGTGTCAGATAGATTTAACCTCAAACATGTTCATAACATCGAATAGAATTATAGATTTTATCACACATGTCATCTCTATCATCTCCAACTATCAAACTGATCAGATTATAAATTTGATAGGATTGTTGATCAATCCAATACCCAAATGTCTATGTTCTTCACTGGACTATGAATACCTGATACTGAGAAATCTATAACTTGATCAAATGATAACCTAAATTGTTTCCAACATAATCCAAAATAGATAATACCTCTTTAAATATCCTCCTAGATTCACACCTCAAAACTTGATCATACATGCATGTACTGATCCATATACTAAACCCAGTATATTGTGCGAGTTATTCCATACTTAGCCAAATTTATAGTCTATCCTTCAGTATCATCATAGTATTGAAAATCATCTCCATAATAATGTATGGTTGTCATCAATGAAAATAAACAATCCATCCATATCAATGTCTCTTTCCAACAACCATAAACTTAAAAAAAAAAAAAAAAAAAAATTGAAAAGAAAAAGAAGGAACTCTGGTGATCCACACCAATTCAATACATCTTTTGGAAGCATTTAATAAATATCTTCAATCACCACATGTAGAGAATATTTTGAACCCAAAATAGAATTACCACCAGAGACACTAAATCCTTGAACAAACACTTTTATACTATTAAACAAAAATTCTAGACTGCAAAATTACCTTTAGGCTCAAGATAGGATTACCACAAAACATTAGGGCTAAAAGTATTACATTTTATCTTATTATATATAGAATCTAGATTAATCTGGAATAAGGGGCCCTAATCACAGGACCTTTTGATTCAAATGTTAAGGATAATGACAATCAAAATGCTAAATTTGCACCATGCACCTCCTAACCAAAAGAGGAAGTTTAACCCTAATTGATTATGTCCTTATGTAGTCATCCTCATGAATGGTAATGGATCCTACACTATCTTTGAGATCACTAATACATTTGAGGTCAATTTTTGACCTTTATTTTCACCCACATGCCATTTTGGCTTGTGATGTTCTCTTTTTTTTGTTTATGTCCCGATTTGGTCTAAATTTTGATGCCAGTTACATTTATTGTGGAAACTCTGACCAAATTGGAATATAAAAACAAAAACAAAAACAAAACTGAATGAACTCACTTCATTTTTTATTTTGTTTTAGGTGCAGGCGGGAGGAAGGTTTTAGCAAGAAATTTCAAGTAATTTTGCAGGTTGGAAAATAGGTATGGTTTTTCTCTGACATATTATTAGTCTTCGAATTAGGTATGTTTTTTCTCTGTATTGCATTTGTTTCTTAGTTTTTTATGAGTTTGTTAGGGATTTTGATTTGTTCCTTTTCTCTGTGATTAGTGATGTTTTTCTCATATTAATCCTTTTTCATCTTTGTTTTTACCTTTTCCATGTATCATTTATATCTTTGGCGGCCTTGGACAAAACACAGTTTAACTTTGTCCTCTTTTTGTCATGTCACAATTTATGGCCTGTGAAATTGGTCCATTGTATTGTGCGTTTGTTTTCATAACCAGAGCCCTTCCCATATATGTCAAATCAATGAGAAATCTAAAGTTTTGGTTCGATGTGCATTTATATAACTGGGGTTTTCAATGTGTGATTATATCCAATCGTGGTTCTGATCATACTTTCATCTAAGGCCCTTTCATTAAAAAAAGTGGTAAATGTAATCCCGATGGTACTTGTTACAAAATACAGAGAGGACTACACACATTTCCTTTGAAATGGGAATCTTGAAACTCATTGCATATATTAGTAAATGCAATCGGGACTTTTTGTCCCGATTGCATGTACTATTACATGTAATTTTAGATGAAAATATCATTTCTCCTAATCACATTGATTTCATATTTTATTAGTTGGAACTTTCCATCCCCTTTGCATATCAAAAATTTTCCTATCAATTGCATGTTTGTTACATGAAATTTCATATGCAATCATAGCATGAAAACTTGATTGCATTTTGTTTCAAACCTACTTTCACAGATGCAACCCTATGATGTATGAAATTCATGCGATGTGATTGAGATTATAAATAAATTTAGAGTCCCATGACTGGTGACTTTCATGATGAATAGTAACAAAGGGTAAAGTAGCCAAGACATGATGCATAGAAAATCTAAATAAATCATGACTCACCCACCCCAGAAATCATTCATATGCTGCCTCTAACCCTTATATATTTGTATAAAGAAAGCTCATTTGTTGATAGCATTTACCTTGAAACCTTATGTTTTGATTAAATAGTCACCTTTTGGGAGGCGCCTACTTCTCTAAATATAGGAATCCATGATCTAAGTGATTTTGAAGGTAAATCAACATACAATGTCAGTAAGCAGTAGAGAGAAGTTAGATATATGTCATTCTCTTGAAAATTTGAACATGCAATCAATGGGTATGACTGAGGTGTTGTAAAAATATAAAATTTTCAATCTGACTAATAGTTTTTCTGAATATATGGAAGATAATGGTTGTTATATGCTTGTTTTGGTGTCTGATAAAACCAAAAAATTTGACTAGTTGAATGAACATTCAAACTACTGACTGTGTCGGTTAGCATTTTATGTGGGTAAGTTTTCATGTCAAAACATTCAGATTATCATATAGATAAGTTAGATATATGTAGTCATTCTCTCAGATATTTATATTTTGATTTTAATATTGGAAGTATAAGGATTGGATATGATTGAGTTTCTATGAAAAAATCAAACATATAATCTGACCACTGACAAAATTTTTAAGATGGTAGTCAATTCAAGCCCATTAGAAACCAAAAAAAGTTGTTAAATCAACTATCAAATTATAGAGATGTCAAATAGAAGTTGGATAGATGTCATTTGCTATGACATTTGTAGATTTCCTATAAATTTGGAAGTCTGAAAATGCAATTAAAGATGGCCTTGACTGAGAAACTAAGTATCAAAGATTCATTTTTTATCTGACCATTTACTAAATCTGATCTCGCCTGATTCAGGGCATGGGAATCCCAAAACAAGAAGATCATGAGTTGAGTAGAGTGCTGATGTTATTGGTTAATAGTAGTCCTTGTTATTCATCAAAGATTTAATTTTCCACATATCAATCTCTATGCATTAACTCTTTTAGTTATGGTATTGGGTAACGTTTTGATACCATTTTTTCTAGTTTTTGTCCTTCTACACTAAGTTTTGGTCTTTGTGGTTGGGAGTTGCACGAATCAAAATTTTGCACCTCTTACACCACTTTAACAAAATTTCCTTATCTGTCTTTCTTGTCTTTGGTCACACATGTTATTTAAGGAAGGGTTTTCATACTTTAGTGGTTATTATTATTCAACATGTTTTACCTTTTGCCATGTTTTCCATTAAGGTGGAATCTTGATAGGTTTAAGTGGATCCCATGGTCATGCATATTTATTTGATGAAAGATTCATAGATTTTGGATGTGTTCCATGGATCAAAGAGCTATTAAGCATGTTTGGTCAATCTACATTATGTTTTATCATGTTGAGTGGTAGGTCTAGTATTTGTGTGGTCTAACTTCATTACAATCGGGCTAGTCTAGTGATTTTTAATGGCTATATATTGATGGATTTAACTCACATGACTATCTATTGTAGTGAATTTATCAAGGTTGATAATTTTTCAAGATGGATATATACATATTGTAGATATATTCTTTATAGGCAATGTCAGTAGTACCACAGTTCTAATAGACTAAAAGTAAACCATTCTATTTTTGTTTAGGTATTTGAGGATTAGTGGAATAATTATCTGTGAATTAGCAAATAATCATCAATCATTGATCTAACTTCTAAAGTGAATAGAAATATTGTGACATGTCATCCATGGACAAATCTAATATGCTAGTTTCAGTGGATACCACTAGTCTAACTTAATTGTTTTAACCCAAATTTATACATATTTAAAAGCACATAAATTTTAAATGCAAATAAGCATCATATTTAATTTAGAAGTGTAGACAAATATCATCTTGCCACATGTCAAGAGTCAGTCTAGAGTGCAATGTGTAATATGTGTTTAATGATTCAAATATTTATGGAAGATTTTCCTTATAGAACCATGGTGCTTGCAAATCATACATCATAAAGTACCTCTAGTGTCAAGATCTTTACATATTTCTCTCTTATTCATCTTATTCAAATGTTCACCCTTTGCGGGAGTACTTTAAATCAATCTTTATTCACATGTTTTTTATTATATAAAAAGAGAAACAATGGACAATTGGGACTACAAATTTTAGGTTTAGGGTTTGTATTTTGCCTTTAAATTTTGAGAAAAGCCTTAAATATTAGTGTCCAAGTGCCTGAATGTTCTATTATTGAATTGACATGTTTTCCTGGTCACAAATCTCTTAAGTCATCACTTAGGTCATTTTTTGCTATCTAACTGGCCACATGCCTTGAACCTTTTTATTTTCCTGATCAACTCCTTTATCCCCTAAGTTATGTTTCCTTCTTAAAGGCTTTAATTGTATTTCCCCTATCACCCTAGCTGACCAATGTCTCCACATGCTCATTTATTGGTCTTAAGTTAGAATTTTCCCTCACGCTTCCACAATCTTTATTAAAGAATGTAGTGAGTCCCATAGGTTGGTGGGGTAATTTTTTTATGTGGCCACTCTATTGAATTTCCTTGACTTTTGGATCTCCCTATGCTCCTACGTCAAGAGATAACTTATTAACATCTCAACCCTTGTAGGTTGGTGGGGTGAAGTGTTAAAATTGAAGTGTTGAAGTTTGAGATTTACTTTGCACCTTGGTGGCAGTTACAAGTCAAGCAATAGATGACCCACAGAACAACGGGATGAAGACAATTTGACATTGAGGTTAGTGAATATTCTAACCTTGCAACCTTGCAGACATTAGTAGATGGTTTGTGAAGCCTCACTGATCAAGGAGGTCAATTTTTGACCTTTAATTAAAATCCTAATGAGTAAAGTTCAAACTTTACCAAAAATAATTTAAAAGACCTCATTTTCTTATTGTATGAGAAATCCTTTTCTTGTGTACTTTATGGCAATGCATTTCTGATTGAAAGAGAGATATTTTTATCAACCAATTTTGATTGCAATTTTTTGTAATTCATATGCTGAAAAGCACATAGCATTATCATTTGTCTCATCTTATGAACTCTAGGGTATTGTTCCACAGAGCATTTTCCAATGTCTTAACTAATGGATATTTTGCCCATCATAATTGCAAAGTATTGGCCTCAATGAGAACACTCATGAGTGAACTTAAAAAATTATTTGAGCATTTTAGGAGAACAACAAAAAAATCTATGTTTGCTAATTTTGTGAGCAATTCTATTCTTGCCCACTTGACTAGAGTGCATTATTACTGAAACAATGTTATTTCTAACTTTGGTATGTTTAATTTTACTTTCAAATGTCAGGTATCCACCTTTTCACGCAATGTCAAATAGAGAAAAGAAAGCCTTGATTGTTGTAGTAAGTTGTAATCGAAATTATGATTCTGTACTTCTTGTTATTCAAATAGACATTAGTAATCTTATTGAAATATTGACATGTGTAAGAATAAATTTTATTTAAAAAAAAATCTTGCATAGAGGAATTAGTATGCACAATGCTTGACAATAATTTTTATGGTCAATCAACTACAATATTTTTGAATGATATCTTACATTGAATATTCAGGGCATGCTTGTTGTAAAGAACAAATAGCGTCAGCTAGCCATAATTATCTATCTTCCAATTCTTCTCACCCACTTTTTAAATGGATAACAAATAATGGATTATGAATCTTACTGATAATAGGAAAGAGCTAGAAGAGGGTAATGTTTTATTTAATAATACCAATTAGAATCTTGATTGTTTGTTACATAATTCTCGACTATAAATGTAGTTTTGGCAACTATTGTTTATCAAATAAAGTAGTAGACAAGCCAAGAATATATTTTCCCACGATTGAAAGGTGAATAATGTTTCTCCTCCAATTTTGTATTTTCCAGCAGACCAGCCTCTGGATTATTCAGTACTTAGATTAAATTGACATTTACTTGGTTCAAATCAGTGAATCCCCTTTGAAGGATGAAACCCTTGTTAGCATGAATCTTTCTTAAGGAACCAATTCTTTAGCAAGGTTGCAAAACTTTTTGATATAAGCACTAGTAAATCATCAGTCAATTCCAGTGTATTATCATTCTTGATTTCTATAATAGGAGAAATTTTCTCATGAGTCATGGCACATATTTCAATGGATGAAACTGCTTCTGCTACTTCCACTTCCAGAATTGGAACTGCAGCATTGGATTTATCATTGTCATATGAGTGTGAGAGTTCTTTCTCTGCAAACAAAGGTTATATATTTCCCATCAATTGTGAAGTTTCATTCATAGTTTCTTCTTCAATTCCTGCAGCGACTTGTGTTGCATGTAGTATGTTATATATAGATGAGGTTTGTTCATTTAGAGTAGTAGTTTATGTTTGTGCAACAAGGGCAGGCTCAGTGTTGATCACCCCCTCTAAATATTTGTTCTTAGTATACATATATGGAGATTCATCTCGATCTGCCTCTACAGCAACGTCAATGGTTGGCACTAATTGTAATGTTGTATCTTCTGGAATCTGAAGTATTAGTTTAGATTTATCCATTTCATGTGAGTTCAAGGTATCTTCCACTTCAACTTATGGAATTTGAACCATTTGACTTGATTTGTTAGATTCAAAAAATATTGAGGCTTCTTTCTCTTCAAATGAAAGTTGTAAATCTCTTGTTGAGCCTGGAGTCTTACTTGAAGTGTCCTTCCCAATCCCTGCAGAATCATTGGTCTCAAGCAGTGACTCTTCTACACATGATATTTTGTCCAAAAGGGTAGCTGGATCCTGGTGAACCAGAGGATTCTCAAGGTTTCTCATTTCTAGTAAATCATCATTCTTTGACTCTCCAAAAGGAATAATGGTAGTGTCTATCATTGCAATCATTTCAAAGTCTGGGGCTGCCTCTAGTGCATTAACTTTTGGAATTCAAGCTGAAATGTTGGATTCACCAATTTTACACAAGATTTCTTCCTACTCAGATGAAGGTTTTAATTCTCTAGTTGATTCAGGAATCTCACTCTTGTTCTAGTATGGTGAATTTAGAAGAAAAAATTGCAGAGTTACAATTTAATGAGATTGACAGTACCACGAAATTGATATTTATGAGGAGATAGTTTCACCGTGAGATTTATGACTTACATCATTTGAACATTATTTATGATTTTATGTGATGGATTTATGGATGCTTTATGTTTCATTCATGCGATGACATTTTTCAATTATAATTTCATATGGTAATTGATATATTATTACACAATGGTAATAATATATATGTTTATGATGATGGTTAGTGGTTTTCATATGATGGATATATGTTGTATTTATGATGTATTGATGTAATTTATATAATTCATAAAATAAAATAAAAACAAGTGTACTATTACCAAAACACACACATTAGATTATGAATGTGATAATAGCATATACAACAATTGTCATAATTAAGAAGAAATGATGATTACTAGGATACAGATGTATAGCAAGTTTATTATATTATTAAATAATCTAGCTTAATCATATGCATAATGTGAATCATGATTTAAATTACAATGTAGATAATTAGCAATGATTATATGGTTCTTAAGGAAAAAAAATAGACATGTTATTTTTAACAAAGAGCACGTCCTTATTATTCTCTGTAGCATCTATTTGTCTACTTTTGTTTGTTCTACTTCTGTTTGTTCTACATCAATATTTGAATCTTTGAGATTTGTTTTATCATCATATGAGTTTGAGGCTTCTTTCTCTTCAAATGAAAGCTATAAATCTCCCAATGATTGAGGATTCTCGCTTGAATTTTCCTCTTCAATTCCTGTAGCAACTTGGGTCACAACAATTGAGTCATTTGTAGTTGATATTGGATCATTTAGAGTAACCTCTGCCTGTGCAACTAGTGTAGACATAGTGTTGGTCACTCCCACTAAATCTTTATTCCTAATTTCCATAGTTTGAGAGTCTTCCTGATTTGCCTCATCTCTTATGTCAAAGGTCGAGACTGCTTCTGATGTTGTATCTTCTAGAATCAAAGACATATATTCAAATTTCTCAATTTCTTGTGAGCTCAAGGAAACTTCCTCTTCAACATCTGGAATATGAAACATCTGACTTGATTTGTTAGAGTCATGCAAATTTGAGGCTTCTTTGTTGTCAACTGAGAGCTGTAAATCTTTTGTCGATACAAGAATGTCACTTGAAGTTTCCTTCCCAATCTTTGCCTATACTTGGGGTAGAACTATGGAGTCTTCTACACATGACATGTTTTGGAGTAGAGTAGCTTTGTCCTACTGAACCAAGGTAGTCTCGATATTGGTCATTGGCAGGAAATTATCATTCTCTAAATGAAAAATAGGAGTAATGAATTTGTTGGTCACTGTATCAATTTCATAGGCTTGATCTGCCTCCAAATCTTCAAATTTAGAAAATGGAAGTGTAATAATGGATTTATCAATTTGACTTGAGTTTTATTTCTGTTTGGCTGCAAGTTGTAACTCTTTTTTTGATTCAAGGGTTTCACTTGGAGTTTCCTTCCCAATCCCTGTAGAGACTTGGGTCATGACCTTTGAGTCTTCTACAGATGACATTTTCTCAATAAGAGTTACTCCATTTTGTTGAGCCATGGTAGTCTCAGTGTTTTTCATTCTTAGTAAATCATTATTCTTGGATTGTATTCCTGGAATAGTGATTTTGTCTGTCACTGCATCAGTTTCAAAGGCTACGGCTACCACTGATACAATCAAAAGTAAAAAAAATGCAGAAAAAGAAATATAAAGAAATATATGATGAAAATCTATGACAACCTGATAGAGAAACACAAAGAAGGGGTTGGAGTTGTACCAATTTGTGCAATCATGTCTGCCAAAAGCATGAATTCTATAAACCAATAGGGCCATGTATTCTTTGCAATCCATTCATCATAATGTTATGCTAGTTATCCAGCCTTAGACTTTTATTTATATTCAGAAAAACCTTAACAACTATATATTTTTGTCTTTAATACATTTGTTCTTTCTAAAACATAGTTGACTTGGATTCCTTGAGTTTTGTTTAGTTAATATAAAACTGGTTTGTTGAATTCTTAGTTTTAGATACATCAATTGGAATAATCTTGTAATATTTTATTATTTTTTATTATATACAGGATACTACTAATTCTTGTATGTTTACATTTTGTATATTTATAGCCTGAATAATTGCCTGTGAAGAAATTCCACACCTGGAAATATGAACCCAGAACAAAATAACAAGACAATTGCTAGATTGTGGTCTCAGTTCCAAACAAAATTTGATAAATGTAATTGTCGTTGCAAAAAGTCTAAGGGCTTAAGAATCAAAGAATTATAATCACAACAGCCTAGAGTCATTGTAGGCAACATGGTCGCATTGAAGGGGGTACGATTTTCATCGATTGGTGAATGTGGATTTTGACTTGGAGGAACATGGAGGAGTGAATATCCAAGCCGAGGATAACACTTCCATGGAAGAAGATGATCCTATGGTAGAGAACACAATTGAAGATGATGGTATTGGCGTAGCTGATAATGTGCCAGAGGACATGATTGAAGAAGATGGTATTTGCGTAGCTGATCAAGATGATCATGATGATGGTACTAGTGCATCTGATAATGATGATGAAGATGGTCTTGATATACCTATACTTGAGAAGGCATACGAGCCCCTATAACAAGGATCCCAAACAACTCTTCTCTCCACTATAGTGTTATTGGTGAACTTGAAGGTTACGAATGGTTTATCCAATGTGCAATGTCACGTATGCTAAGGTATGCCATTTTTTTCATCTTCCATGTTAGCATACCATTACTATTCATTATATTAACAATTCATATTTGTTGTTTTAGGTTTATATGTGATTTTTTGTTACCACCATCAAACATTCTGCCTCATTCATACCGAGAATTATGTACCATTATGAATCAAATTGGAATGAAGTATTAGACAATACATGTGTGTCCCAATGATCACATTCTATATCATATATAACATGAATTTTCAACAGAATACCCTAATTTTAATATTAGTAGATATCAATTAGATCAAATAACAACTAAGGTGTTGCACACGGTTCTTTAATACATTCCCATTATTCCATGTCTTCAACGATTATTCAGGTGTACTAGCTTAGCACAATTTATGGATTATCATGCATGCAATAGAAGTCAAGATGACATTATGCGAATGCTTGCAGATGGTTATGCATTTAAAGACATAGAAACAAAATGGCCACACTTTAAAGAAGAACCTTGTAATCTCAAGCTTTCATTTGCAGTGGACGGTGTCAATCCATTTGGAGATATGAGATCTATTTACTCAATGTGGCTTGTTTTTGTTCTTAACAATAACATTCCTCCTTAGATGTCCATAAAGAGGGAGAACATAATGTTGTCAATGATTGTACCAGGTATTTTTTCATTTAATAGTTATCTAAATTAATTTATAAACACCGCATCGAAATGGTCATAATAATTATGTATTTTTTTTGTTAATTCAACTAGGTAAGTACCAAGTTAAAGATATGAACATGTATATTGAACCCCTTATTGATGAGTTTTTGAAGTTATGGAATGGGGTCACTATGTATGACATCTCTAGACCAATAGGAAAAAGATAATTTCAATTGCATGCAATGCTTGTATGGACAATACATGATGCCCCTAGGCTAACTCATCTTTCTGGTATGTTATATATTGTTAAGGTCACATATTTTTGGTATGTTATAGTGCTTACACATTATTGATGTATGTTTAAGTTGTGCATGATAATTGTACATGATCCAATTGTATGGTAACTTTTAGGTCTTCAGACAAAGGGTAAATTTGCATGTCTAGTTTGTGGTCTGAAGATGAAATCTTATCATTTAAGAAGTTTAGAAAAGCAGGTGTTTGATGATTTTAGGCACTTTCTCCATAATAATCATAAGTATCGAATTATCGTAAAACATCTTTTTAATGGGAAAGAAGAAACAACATCAAGGCCATGAAGAATGACACCTCGTCTATGGAAATTGGAATACAATAGACTAAATCGCCAAGGTAATGTCATTCCATCTGATGATTTTTGTTTGAAATTTATATTTTGATATTGTATTTTATTCACTAATGATGTAATTGATGCTCGTAAAGGTCATCAAGGCATTAATGACCAACTTCCTAGAGGAATAAAAAGTTATCCTAGTCAATTTAGTAGGTTTCCATACTACAAGGATCTCCCAATCGTACATTTGTTTGATGCTACGCACATTAAAAAGAATGTAACAAAGACACTATAGAAAATATTGGATGGAAGGTGTGACAAAGAAAAAATTGCCAAAATTTGTAATGACATTCATGAACCCAATCATGCACTAAAAAATTTCATTAAATCAAATAGAAATGGAGACTGCATAAATACGAGTGCCCTTTCTTGGTTATTAACTGAGCAGCAAAGTGATGCATTAAAACAAGCCATAAAAAAAATTTCCAATAGGATTTGTTGCAAATATAAGCAGTCTTGTATCAAAGAAAGGTGATTTTGGGCCAGGGTTGAAAACACATGATTGTCATACCTTCGTCAAGGTAATTCATGTTCTCTATTTACAATATATTTGTAAAATTGTATGTACTTTTTATTGTATTATTTTACAATATATTGAAAAGATCATTTTTTAGTTATTGTAGTATGTCCTACCTCTATCCCTCTATCCCTCCCACACCAGTTTGACAACAGTGTTAAAAAAGTTATAAACATGAGGAAGCACCATAATTTGAGATCACACCCACAAGAGGAGGAAGATATTGATGCTCCTGGAAGGCTTTTCCAGGTTAAGCAATCTAAAGAAAAAATCAAAAAAGATGATTTCTTAAAAGTGCTCTTTGATAAAACTTGTTTGATTAACTTTGTTGGATAATGAAAGAATGTTGTTTTAAGTAATTAAATATGAATGTTCCATATTAATATTGAATTGTATGTCATGTTAATGAATATTGTAATTATGTGTTAATGAATTATTGATTAGTGTTGCTTATTAATCAATGTTATATCATATTAATGAATGTTATGTGATTGTATTGATTGAATGTTATAGTTTATAAATGGATGAATGAAGTGTGTAATTAGATGTTAATGGGGAATTTAGATTGATGTTAGGGGGAGGGGGGCTGAGGCCAGATGTGCTTCCACCTTCACATGGTTGGCCTTGGTAAGTGGAGAATGCTGGAAATGTCATGTAAGATTGAGAACTGAGAGGGGAGGGGTGAATCAGTTCACTTAAAACTTTTCTTCAATGTAACTGTCTCACTTCTGCATGCTTTACCAAATGAAAATTAATTTAAAACATGTAAATCATTTCAAGTAAACACATAACAGATAAACCCATAACACCATGATTTTTGGTCATGCAAAAATCCTTGGTTAGAGGAAAAAACTACGGCGGGGATGACACCCACAATCCTTCACTACTGTAGTAAAGAGGTTGCTCGGTTAGAGCTACAATGTTTAGCTACTTCTGGTAGCTTACCCTATTAGGAGTACAAATACTTGTATAGTCTACCTTGTTAAAGGATTTCACAAATTCTTCTCTAAGAATTGTACCTTGTTAGAGGATTTACAAAATAAGATCTGTTAGGATCTACCTAGTGGTGGGATTTACAAAATAACAAAAACAATGTATTCAACACTGCTTTGAACTTGTCTAAAATAATGCATCAACCTGTTATGCTTGATCAGACTCTTTATGCTCTAAATTCTTTACCTCTGAATCAGCTCGGTGATCATTGAACCTTTCTTGTTTTACTAATTCTGTACTCGGTGCTGCCTCATATACTCTGCTATTCCCCAATAACAGCAACAGCTTCCATCAACTCCTCTTGTTTTTGTTCTCTCTTGTCTATCTTTTAAAAGGATTCTTCTTTTTAAATATCCTCTATTTTGGCCTCTTAAACTCCTTGATTAGGTTTTCTACAAAAAAATCTTAGTCGTTTGATCATCCTTATGATTTCTTGCCACTCGATAAATTTCCTGACTTTTACTTTGGGACTTGTTCCCTTCTTGGAACTCACAACATTTTTTTTGCCTCTTAATCTCTACCTTAGATCTTGTTCTTGATCATTCTAGTTTTTAGATTCTATAACTAACTATTTTTAGTGATCATAGATTCTTATGACATCATCTGACAATTCGTTAAATGCGTTCTGTCAAGATTTGACTCAGTTTCCCTACTCGGTTGCCTTGCCTACATTACTCGGTAAGTAGAATACTTCAACTACTTGGTAACTGACTATTCTCGGTGCTCAGTGTAGCTTTTTGAACTCAGTACTCAGTATCTATGACCGAATAGCATTTCCACTTGGTGACTATTTTCGTTCAGTGCTTGGTTCTGCTTCCTTTACCGACTACTCCCTTTGCTTACATTACCGACTGACTTCTCATACTTGGTAGCACTGTCTATTTCTTTTACTGACTAGACTTGGCTGTTATGACTTTGACAAAACTTATGACAAAAAGATGAATAAAGTAATAGAGAATATTAAAGTATTCTTGAAACCAAGTGAAGCTCAAACTATCATACCTCCTTTATTTAATCAATTTCATTCGTTCTAGGTCTTTGCTCATAAGTGCATTTTGAATGTGTCATTAGCTGGAAACTATCAAATAACAAACTAGAAGGGCCAATAGTCAACTTGTCTGGCATGATTCGACTTTATTTTGTGTAAGTATTCTCTTCTTGAAGTGTTAAATCAGTTCCTTTGGACTCCCATTTCCTCACATTAAATACATTTGTCTAAGACTAAAATATATTTATATAAATATTGACTTATTAAGTAGCTTGGAGAGCTTGAGTCAAAATCAGGTCACGAGTTTAATTTAGCAAAAGAGTGTGCCACTTGTTGTTGCATAGTTGTGTTCCACATTCTATCATAGTAAACCATTTCTTTCAATCTAATTGGTTAAGTTATTATTTTGATTGGTTTTTATTTTGGCACTCCATTGAAGGACCCTGTGCTTCAAAGCATTACTGGCATACCCATTTGTTCAGGTAAGCTTGATGTTCTAAAGAACCATGGATATCTCTTTCCTTGAAAACTGTCTGTCTATGATAGGTAATTTCATTTAAGAATCCTGAGCTTACAATTAGTAATGACATGTCCTCTTCTTTAGGAGGAGGGTATTCTAACGTAGAATAGAGAAGCAAGATCCTAAAAAGGAGCCTTCTAAGCTTAATAATCACAATCTTCAAGCTTCATCGGAAATGCCTTAGCATAATAGTAGAGTTGGTATGATAGGTATGATATGACAAACAAACTAAAGAGGATTCTACAAGTAACTTAGAATCCACTCAAAGAGTTAGCCTCACTCAAGGGTAGAGTAGAGTACCCTGACTTTGTAAATCACTCCCACAACCATGCTCATGAGTTCACTCTCACTTTTCCTTGTTACAATCTCTCTAGGCACCAATACCATCCTAGGCCACCTAGTGCAACTAGTGCCTCCACCATGCCAAATCTCCAAATAGACCTCTCACCTTGTTCCCAACACCATATATCATCTCATCATGGTCTATTCACCATGTTTCAACACCCCACTCACTTTGGTCTATTCAACTCCCACCATTCCTCTCTTCTAGGCCTGTCTTGTAGCCCTTTAAACATAGTATTCTGCCATTTTCATAAAAGGTCCCCAAACATCCTAGTGAATTACCTACCTTTTAAAATACCCTTTTCAGAGTTATTACTAAACCCATGTTAATCTTAGTCCTTCATCATTTAACTGGTGAACACTTCCATTGCTAAATTCTCTTCTTCTATGCCTAATTAGCCCTCTCCTAACATAGCAACCCTATCACCCACTTACTTCCAGGTCTCCATGACCCTAAACAGTCTTGAAAAAGGACAAAAGACCACTACTTTTTAGCTTTGTTTGGTCTTACTCACACATCCACACTCCCATTTGATAAACCCTCACCTTTTGGGTTAATAACCTAGGGCTTTGTAGAAACTACCCTTACCTGCAACTCACAACCTTAACACTAGTTCTAACACCTTCCCCTACATCCATATAGACATATTTAACTATCACATACCCCCTCTCTTCATCAGATATCTTCCAACCACCATTGGTGCTTAACAAGTGCACCCTTTCACTGGGTCTTCACCAGGCTTGCCACTGCTCCCTCATCATTTGGCACCATTCCCTGCATCCAAAACCATATATATAGGTCAATTGTGAATTCATCTACTGGTGAAGTTCAATGGTTCTCATTGAGCCCACCAAGGCTCAAATCTCGTGAAGACATCTGATAAGGGTTGAGGCCTGGATCGTGCCCCGGGGGAATTTGGCAGAATGGATGCCCCTCAGTCCTTAACTCTCAGCCAAAGAGAATGAACTATTCTAAAAAAAAAAAAACCATATATAATAGAAGGAATACACTAAGGCATCTCCCACCAAACAATTAGTTGCATGTCCATCTGAAAGTAAAAACTAGCACTGGTAAGTGTTTTTGTATAGAAACAATAGTGGTAGAAAAGTGTATTAGGTACAGAAACAAGGATTTTTTACTAAGGAAAGTGGTAGTCCCAGATTGAAGATATTACACAATCACACATTAATCGTGGGAGCTTCCTAGATTGTTCATGCCTTAATTTTAATTGTGTTCCACCTTAATTGTGGGAGAAATGATTTACTGCTTCTAATGCTAACAATTGATATGTATATACCAAAGATAAATTATTTCAATTCGTTATTTTGATTGTTGTAAATGTATTTTTCCTTTGTTTTCTCTTTGATTTTAATGGTAATTCCTTACCAATTTCTGCTTTATTGTCTTGGGTTCTTTGTAGAATCTTACATTGTATTCCGCAGACATCTCCTCTTAGGGTCTAATCAATCTGCATTGGGTTCCAGCAATCTCTTATGAGGCAGCATTACATCTATCCTTGACCTCTTTTGGTTGAAGAATATCCTATCAACATTGGTCTATGTATTACCCTTTCACATTGAGCATGTTGTATATGTATATATATCATTATTCTCAATTCTTAGGAAGCTAAAATATAGTACATTGTGTATATCATATAGAACATGTGACAGTGGGTTTTGCAAGAAGTGGAGGAGTTGGTGGACAAAATGTTAATAAAGGTATACATATGAAATTTTATTTCCTGGTGAATAGACAAGAAATGGACAAGATCAGAATCTACAAAATCCATTATTGAACTAAGTAATATCCATTATCTCTTTATATTCAAATTTGAGGTATTAATACTTTCAAATTTGTTGGTTGAGCTAACAGTTGAATTTTAATTTAAAAATAATAATAATAATTCTTGTAAAATGCTATGTATGATATCATTTCAAGTTGGAGATGAAATGGACATCTTTAGTTTGTGACTAATCAATGTTTCTTTGATTTCAAAGTCTCTATAGTTTATAAAGTTATGATTATAGATTTTCTTTTGAGCACTAGTGACATGTTAGATTACGTAGGAATGTAATTTTAGGTGTTGTAGTTTACATGATGTTTTGAATCATATAACCCTGATAAGTGATATGTCATTGGATAACACTTGTGCAATTAGCCATGCCTATATAATCACATTTCCCAAGAGATAACTTTGATTTCTCAAACTGTATAGGTCTTTTGTTCATAAGTTTTGTGTCATAAAAACAAAATTAGGCCTTAAATTTTGTCCTTTGAGCTTAACAATTGTCAACTATTCACAAGATTTGGAACTAAAACTAATATATGAACAGTCCAAATTTACATTTATATTTCCCATCTTGCTACTGAACAGAAGTACTCTATAAGAGTCAGAATAGTTTGGATGGCTACACTTAGCTCTAATTTTCTTAATTATGCTAGAATTAAAATATTTCAAAAGCTACCTTATATACCACTTAAAATGTTTTAGTGAGCACAAAGGTGGACATGCGGTTCAATGTTATGGGTGTTGGTTGGCTGCCTCTACAAGTCAGAGAAAAAATATTGCAAATGGTCATTTTGTGAACTTTTTGGATGTTGGGTCAAGCTTCCTATATTCTCTTAAGAATGGCTTGATTTGAAATTGAAGAAATATGATTTTTTGTCTAAATGTCTTATCTTTCTTGCTTTTACATCCCATGGAAAAAATAATTATTTTTCTAATATTGTCAAACAGGAAAATAATTGAATCAACAGTGCAGGAGAAATTGTTATTTCATCCACCAAAACCCATTCCCAGAAGTAATTATATTCTCTTAACTTCTAAGGTCCTTTACGTAGTCACGATTCATATTTTTGAAGAATTTTCACCAATTACCTGAGAATATTGACTCATCTAAACTAGTGTCAAATCACAGGGACAATATTAACATGATGCACTGGGAAAACTTCAGGTATTATTATTGTGTTACTTGAATGATTCAAACTGGAATATTCATTTTTTATAATTACATAGATTTAAATAATTTTATTTCCAATATAAATTGAATTTATTTTTTGAGCGAAACATAAGGTTGCTCTTGTTGCCATGTATTGTTGCTAGTTAGCATTATCAACGTACTCGAAGATTGACATTCAAATGACTTAGCACCGGTTTTCTTATAAAGAAAGTATTTGTAAGATCAGACAATAATTGATGTTGCTGCTTATGTTCCACTAGCTCCAATAGAGGAGAAGATAAAGAAGATCAAAAAATTGTAAGAGGCTTTTATCGTAATCTATTTGTATTCTGTTGGTTCCATGCATGACATTGTTTTAAATGCACCTTACTTTAAACAAGTAATGATTTGTTTTAAAACCCTTGAGTGGTTCAGATAAGCCTTTGGTATTCTGCCACATAGAGTTCAACTGTGGAACATCATTCTATTTAATTATGGGAGCTTCCTCTATTCTTTTAATCTTCCTATATCACAACTTTGTTTTCTTGACTTAAAAGTTATTGTGTTTGGATCTTCTATTCATTTCTACTCTCCTTGAACATATAACTTGAATACAAATGGTGCCTTAGAGACCACATAGTATATTCTACTACACTTAGGACATCTATTGTTTTATTGATTATAAAATTTATTCTCTTAGAAACTTCCTCTTCTATGTTGTAACAAAAGTTGTTTAAGACCTCTTCATATAAGATACTATCCGTTGGGCATCTTTCTTGATTACAAATTTACCTTGATCACCTTCATTTCTATACTAGGAAAATTTCAAGTTCTATTATTTTATTGATTGCAAGGGTTGTCCTCTTAACAAATTTCTCTTTGATGCTGCTATAGAGGTTGTTTAGGACCTTCTCTTGTATGTTACTATCATTTTGGCATCTTTGTTTATTACAAATTTTACCTACATCACTTCTATTTTGTACTATTACACTTTCAATATTTATTGTTTTATTGATTGCAAAAGTGGTCATCTTAGCAACCTCCTCCTCTATGCTGTGAAAAAAGTTGTTTAGGACCTCATCTTCTTATCCTTTGGAAATTTATTAGAATTTAATACTCTGTACGACATCTTCCAAATCCATTTTTTTTTATTGATTACATAAGTTATGTTCACAAAATCCTCTTCTATGCTATTGTGGAGTCGGTTCTAAGCACAAACCTTGTATTCTATTCTATCAAGATTGTGATGTTTGATGTTGTATTATGGATTATTATAAAGTTATAAACAATTATTTTTGTGTTAGCAACCTCCTCTTCTATGCTACTATACTCACTGATACAGAGAAAATTGTTCTTTTGATAACACGTGGCATGGTGGCTCTATGTATTTATGCCTTCTGTACGTGACAATCAAATCAAATCCATGTTCTTTTTGTTCTTAGGCCATGGGAAGATAGAATATGTAGTGAAGGAGGATGGAAATTATTATTTTTTTGTGGGAAACTTCAATCAACATAGTGCAGAGGTATTGTGAGCCTTTATACATGCGAAAAAAAGCATTTTGTCAAATGATTTGTACTTATTATGTTTTTCCAGTGCAACATTATATAGTATCATAGTTTGGGAATCAGTCGTATATAAATATCAATTAAATCTTCATGACTCATCTTTCAACAGTAGTGATTCACAAGAACTTAGGAAGAAAGATGGGTTCTTGCAAGCACATACTCATGAAAGATTGTTCGTGAAGATTGACTCATATTAACATGGATTCTCATAATAGATATTGAACATTTTTTCAGACTTGAAATAGTGAGGAATTGGATCTTCTTTTTACAGGTTGTGATGAGGTTAAATTTTACTTCCAAAATGTACAACACCCGAACTGCCAATTACAAGTGTTCAATGGGAAAAGGCTTATGTGTTGTGAAGCTTTCAATCCTTCGAAATAGTTATGCACTTCTAACAACTCCATCTCGAAGCAACATAATGGTATGACACTTCTAATCATTTTTAACCTACATTTTTAGGCATTAGGAAGAAATTTATGTTAAAGAGGGATAATTATTAAGAAGCATTCCAAGTAGACAACCTGTGAAAAGGATAATTTTATAGATCAATAAGATATGTCATATATGTTTACTGTCATAATTGTCTTTTCTTTTTTTAGATGATATATAGAAAAAAAAGTCCATTAAATAGATTGAAGGTGATTGGTAGTGATTCTAGAATCCAAATAGATATATAATATAAATTGTAATGTATTTAAATAACTGAATAAGTTTTCATATCTCCATTTTATTTATTTTGGAATGAATCTATCAGGACTTAGTGTCATCCCGCCCTTTTTATTTGGATGGGTATGCACAATATTTGTGACCACACTTCTAAAATAACATGCAAATATCATGCACTTACATCAATATTGTGCATAGAACTATTCTATGTGTCATGTGCATTATAGTTAATGTTCTATAACATATTAAGTTCATTACATGTATGATATTTCTTCTTTGACGCATTATTTATTTCCATTTATTAATGATGTATACATGTGTATAGTTAATTTATTAATTTATAAGTTAGATGCATGTCTTCAAACAAATACTCATTGATTAGTTATTTTTTGGTAGTTTATATTATTTTCCTTTCATTTTTTATGTGTGAATTTTGAGTGGAGTACCATTCACAAGTGGTACCAGAGTATGTTTTTAGTATGTATGGGGGTACAATTTATCAATATCTTGGTGAAATAAATTATCCCTTCAAAGATAACATAGATCATGATTTAGACATTTTGCAATCTAGTCACTACATGATACAATTTAATGGAGAATTATTTGAATTTGTAAGATCATTTTTTAAAAGTAAAAGTGATTTTTTATTAAAATATTATATTAATAGTGAGATATTTAATTAAGAAATGGTCTTTACATCAAACATACCTCATAAGACATATCCATAGAGAGCATATAATTAAGCATATACCCAAAGTATCTAACCAAGAAGAACATATAAAAAAATATGAGCACAAAAAGCAACCATCCAAACACAAAATCTATTAGAAACATTTTACATTTGCAGAATACAATGTCTAGGATCATTTTGATGAATGAGAAAATAAATGCAAATGATAAGACCAAATTATGTTCCATCAAGTATGCTAGAAAATTATTATTTTTAGATTGTTAAACTATTTATGATGGTATAGTTATGGAAAGTAGTTATGTGAGGGGTGTACTTTTCACAAGTAGAAAATAAGATAGAAGCTCCTACTCATAAGAAAGTGGAGACCAATGACTTTCCTAATAACATGAACAAGATCTACAACACCACTACTAGACCCCTCAAAAATATTGTGGTGGTAACATATGGAATAAAAATATTTTAATGAATCCTTAAGAACTAAGAAGTATTTGTAGTTGTAGTTGTAGAGGGAATTTTAATTACTTAAAAATAATGATTGAAACTAATCATAGAAGCCTAAGATATATTCTAATAATTCTAGGTTTAATGTTTTGTTCAAGATGATTTGAATTTTATAAAGAGAATAATTAGATAATGAAGACTCCCTTTAAGAAATGGCTAAAGCATGTAAATATTGACTTATAGCTTACCTTGGTAAATATTACTGAAAAGACTTAATAAAATAACCAAAAACATTGAAGAATTTATTTATTTTCATGATTATGTAGATTAGGTCAATGAAAAGAATATTGGTTTAAATCACGTTTATGAACTATTTTTATTTTCTTTTCTCTATTCTTTTACATTAGTTAAATTATGGTTTATATATTTTATAGTTGTGTATGTTGTTTAGGGTTTATTTTTTATAGTTTACGATTTTTTGTTTTGTTTATAGTTGTTGCAATTGTTTCTTAATTACCAATTTAGTTATTAAATCATACAAGTAATAAACCTTGAAAAATTAAATTAAAAAATGGAACATAACTCATTTAAAGTCAAAAATTCATTATAAATGTTAAAATATCCTACTTGGAGGTGTAGCTAGGTCACTAAGCTAGTAGGAAGAGGTGGTACATGTGTGGTATCGAAACAAAATCGGGTACTCATTACTCATCTTATTGAATTTATTCATGTAAATTCACAAAGTTTTATTTAATAAATAAATAGTTTTAAAATGAGCTCCCTTTCGTAAATAATGGCTATCCATTTTGGTTAGAATTGTAAACAAAAACGTGTACCTATTTAAATTTTTACATTGGGATCATCATGAAAAATGGGTACCCATTTATTTCAAGGTTTTTTCTTGACGCAAAAACTTCCCCTTGGTGTGGACTCAAGTTATTGCACTTACCTTGTCATAATGCAAATGACAAATTTCTATATCAAAAAACTCTTTTAATTCCTTTTAAATGTAAATATTTATGAAAACCTATAATTATAAATGAGGTAAAAATATTTGATCAATCTGAATGCAAATAACATTGATGAGTGAAATAATAATATGACTTAAATCAATATATAAAAGAAAATTAAAAATTAGGTGTAGACGTCCAAAAATATTAATATTATTATTAATATTATTTTCCCTCTTATTCCTCTAACTATTTAATTCAATCAATTAAATAGTTTCATTT
This sequence comes from Thuja plicata, assembly GCA_018584345.1. Classification (NCBI taxonomy): domain Eukaryota; kingdom Viridiplantae; phylum Streptophyta; class Pinopsida; order Cupressales; family Cupressaceae; genus Thuja; species Thuja plicata. The sequence goes on along the minus strand of MU224912.1, from coordinate 495,782 downwards.
GCTAATAGTTTAAATACTATCCTAATGTATTTTATTTAAATACATTTGCCTCACAAAATTCCCTTTTTAATAAATTTACATTTATTAAATCCTTCATTTTTCCTAATTCTTCTAAACCATAAATTATTCAAATTTGATTTGAATAATACCCTAAAACCCTAGCTAGGAACCTATTAATCCTACCCTAAAGCCTACCCTATTCCTACCCTACTCCCATCACATCATTTCCTATGTATACTTCCCCACCTAACTGTCCTTTAACCATGCTTAATGGGAGATTCCTAACCTTTTTAAGGCTAATGGAATGCTCACCCACATGGGGAAATTATCTCCAAAATGGGCACCCATTGCTCTTTAATTCCTTCTTACAATTTTGTCTCCCCTTTTGAAATATTGAGCTACTCAATATTAAATGTCAATTTTAACTCAAAATTGGCCATCTTTTCAAGTCTATGTGTCTCCTATGTGGCTCTTATGTGGATGCCACATAGGTGCCACTTCATCCAAGCCTCTTCCTCTCTCCAAAAACTCTATAAATAGAGGCCTTCTCCTCTCATATTTTCATCTCTCATTGTACATTGTTATTATGCTAGAATTGCTTTAGAATTCATAGTTATTTTCATGCTTATGTTCTTAGTTTCTATTTTTTATGCTTTCCATGCTTAAATCACTTAGAAATCACATGCTAGGTTTCATTTTGGCTAAAATCAATCATAGTTTCTTGCATTGTCTTGCATTCTAATCATAGTAGTTTAATCATTTGGAGAAATTTTGAGACTAGTCACTCCATACTAGTTCTTGAATCCTTCTCTCTTCATCCAATCTTGCATTGCATTGGGATCCATTACATTTTGTGTGTTTGAGAGAGAACATTCACATTCCCATAAAAGAGCAAATCAAACAAGCCTCTTGGGTGCAACTTGTTTCCGCTCTATATGATAATATGAGGATACTTTTTATGTTTTCTTTCTTTCTTTCATTTCACTTGAGTTTCATATGCTAACCCTATAACAATTTCATGTTTGTGAGTGATTGCAGGTTGAAGATTTTCCTCATACTACATTTTGGCATGCCCGGTGGGACCCACGTCCCTAAAATTTCTAACTTCTTGTCTTCATTTTCTTAAAAAATTTCCAAGCACGCAGATCCACATCTATGTTTTACGTAGAGACATCTGCGCAAATGCCTTTTCTCCCTGAACTGTCATTTGACATCTGCGTTGAACCTGTGTCTCCGCTCTGCACTGGCGTCTCCGCCTGGAAGAGCTAGTTTGAGACTTTGAAAACACAACTTTTTGGTTTATCAGGATTTTTAGTTTTCCTGCTGATTTTAGGCATCTTATCATTCTATTTTTCTAGCAGAGACTCATTTTACAAGCATAAATTATGCCAAATTTTCATTAAGGAGAATAAATCTTGATAATGGTTTAAAGGACACTAGCTTTTAGCTATTTTAATACTCTCAAAATGGCTGAATCAGATCAAACTAAAGACTAAGAAGAAGAAAAAGTGACTTTATTTGTTGTCTTTTTGTGTTTGCAAGTACATCAGTGTCCTCGTAAATGTCAGTTCATGAACCAACGTCTGCGATTCACAAACTGACGTCTACGCTTAACTGGCATGTGTGCTCTATAATCTGACGTCTCTGACTGGTATAACATCTCTCTAGTTTTTCTGTGTTTTTAGCTTGTTTTCCGCTTTCTGTCATTTTTAGGAAAAAACTAGAATCAGTGTCTGCGTCCTGAACCGGCGTCTACGCTCTGTCAAAGGTGGATTTATCATGTACTAACAATTGTTAAGTATTTCTTGTATTTTTAACACTTGCCAAAGGACAAACTTGAAATCTCTAATCAGTTTTTTTGCAGCATCGCTTGTCAAAGACACAAACTCAAAACTACTCACACTTGTATTGTAGGTTGCCTTGAATCTACATCAACCAAACGATCATGTTTGTATTAATCTTTTTTAGGCACCTAGACTAATTAGTTAGATTTTTCTTGTCTAATCCTAAGTGAGTGTTAGGGGATTATGCTTTCTTCCCTTTTGGGAAGATCAAAAACCTAGACACACTTACTTAGTGTTGAACAATTGAATCTTTTGGAAAGAACAAAGTGTGTCTTGCGTTCTTGTGGAGAAAATGATACTAGATAGGAGAGTATGCTCTTTTCCCCTTGTGGAAAATCAGAAATCCAGACTCCTTTTTGTCGCCAATCTAGGTTACTATCACTCCTTTAGATGGGCCTGTCGGTTGAGGAAAAAATCTCTTGGGAACGACCCATGTGAGAATGAGGTGTAAGCGACTCAGGAGTCAGTTGGCATTTGAGCTTATACTCGGCTCTTGTTTAGCTTAAGTGTGGCCTCGCAGTCTCAATCATGTTTATGTGACCACTTTTGTCAAGACGCTCTATGGGGCTATACACCTCAATTGTGCTTATGTGGACATAGAGGATACAATCGAAAGGAGAACCATACTAAACACTCTAGGCTTAGAAGCTACCTAGAACACCCCTAAAAGGTGATAATTCTTGTGCAAGGAAGATAGTAACTTCCCCAATATCACTCATACATTCGTGCCACCCTGAGCATTTAGAACTGGATAATACGGCGTCATGACTGGAGCCATTGCGTGCTTGGTGACGGTCATATTTTGATTAGCTCTTGTGTGTGTGCCTAAGCTTATGAGCAAGTATTTTCATGCTATGCCAATTCCTTAGGTAGATTTAGTTCTTGAAGTGCTTGAAGAACATTGAAAAATCTAAAACACAAACAAAATATCCAATATTCAAATTTGTCACATGCTTGTATCCTTCAAGTTTGCTTTGTCCCTTGTCAGATTATTTTTAGAAACATGCTTTTTATTTTCCATTTTGATTATGTTGAAATTGGTTCTTGACATGGAACAAATATATTTAAAAATTAGAACAAGATCAAGCTCTTGCCAGATTATCAAGACAACATCCTTTTACAAAAAAATTGGTCTTTTATGAGATATGTCCTAAAAACCTCAAACTATTCATCCAAGATCAAATCTATTTATAGGACATGACCAATTCCAAAAAGCATAAGAAGGTGAAAACTCCATTACCACCTGTACAAAGAGAATAGAAAAACACAACTCGAGAGGCTACCAAGTACCAACACATTGTCGATTTTGTCAAGCAAGAAATCCATAAATGGGAACAATTTGAAAAAGTGATCTACAACAACAAGGTTGCTCATTTCATGGTAAAATATCATCTAAACTTTTCTTTTATTGGATTTGAACAATATGACTAGTCGGTTTACCACAACAAACACAAGTTCCTCCTCTTCTTAAGCTCACTTAGCTTGAATTTTAAGACCTCACTTAGGTTTTCATCTTTAGGAATACATCACACACTCATCCTAGCATGATCTTGCATCAATCAAATCAATCCTAATTAGCCTAGCATCATCCTAATCATCATCCAAAGCATCCTTGATCACACCTCTCACTTGGTATTGCATACCCTTTTGAGTTGCTAAAAACCTACATCTTAATCAAACCCCATCCTTGAATGTCCTTAAACTAAGCCTTGTTTTAGGATAATCCCCTTTGTCTTTTTGCAACCTCATCACCTTGATCAAAAGGTTGGTTTGCATTAGCAAAGAATCTCGTCTGTCAAAGACCACAAGTCTGTCTTAGGTCAACAATCATATCCACTTGATCCTACACTAGGGAAAGCAACCCTTGATCCTTACATACATAAAGTCATCCTTAATCCATAGAAGCACATCCATCATCTTAAGCACACCCTAATCCTTAGTTTCCTAGGTGCATCCTTACATACATCTTGCATCTCATATTCCTTTAGGATAGTTATTTCATGCCACCCATCACACGAGCCACTAAGAAGAGGAAGAACATGGATCCTAATCTTGCCGCTAGCTCATCTAATCCTACTACTGACAATACCAATGCCATGGTTACTTATGTGCCTCAGCCCAATGATCAAATTGAACATATCTAGGTAGACACTAATGAAACTCCCACTCTAAGTACTATGGAAACATTTATCAACCATCTAGTGCTTGTACACATGATAAAAGCCATGAGTAGACGCAACAACAACTAGGTACTCTTGGACATCCAACAACAAGGACTTCAACTTCCACCTTGGATTATACCCACACTTGTCACACGACCTATGGCACTTCCAGGGGAACATCCTTATCCCACTAGAAACAAAGTTTTTGATCCACTTCAATGAGCCCTACAAGTAGGAACTCTTCTCATGCATGTATTTCATCCCTCCATTCCACCTTCCATCATACAAAAAACACCCTCACCTACCTCAGCAGCCCCGCCTCCTGATACCACATCAACACCACAAATAATACCCCCTATCACTATGCAAGCACCTCCGCAAGCCACAGTCACTCCTCTTTTGCAAGCAATTGTAACATTCATTATAAACTTTCCACCACCACCAGTCAGCACACAACAAACCACCATTCCACCCATTCCTACTCAACCCATTCAAAGTGCTACAACCAGTTCGCAACATCAAAGCACCCAAGTCTCCATGCCTATTCTGCCTTTCTTCACCACAAGCATGCCACCTACCAACACCTATAACCAGCCTTTATTTCTACAAGGGTCTACTTTTCCTACTCCACCAACCATGCAATCACAATGAATGCCAGCAGTTCTACCTCAAACATTGTTCACCCCAAATCCCCACATAGTACAACCATCCATAAATCCCTTTGTTGTACCCCAAATTCCCATCCAACCTATCCAACAGCAGAAACAACAACCTATCCACCATCAACAACAACCTATCCAACAAAAACAACATCAACCTATCCAACAAAAACAACAACAACCTATCTAATAGAAACAACAACCTATCCAATAGCAGCAACAATAACCTATTCAGCAGCAACAATCCATCCAGCAACCATCCCAGGAACAACAATTGCAATAGCAAATCACCAACCCATTTACATCCCAAGCGCAACAACAACCAATCAACCCCTTCACCGCTGCACAGCCTACTATCCAAACTACATAGCAGCCACAACCACAAACGTAGGGGGAAAATCCCCTCATGGAACAACCACTACTATTGTTGCTAATCCTTTTATCCAACCCATGCAACAACAACAAACTCATTCCACCAATTACATAGCCATGCCATCTTTTGATGCATCACAAACAATTCCCCCTCCACAACAAGTTATCACTGGGGGCATTCTACTGCAAAACACTTATCCTCCATCTTATGCATGTACACAATAGGTTCATCCCACCTATCCAACACCGCAACAAATGCAAGCATATTTCCAACAGTTGCAACAATCTTATCAAGCACCGACACCTTCTCAATTGCAATATTCCCCTTAACCATAGCTTCCACCACAACAACCTGTGTACGTTGACCAGCAACCATCATACCAAAAACCACAATATCCCCCACATAATCCTCCATTTTTTCCATTGAATCCATATCAGGTTCAAGGAAATCCTATAGTCACGATCAACAATCCTCCCCTGCAAATCAATCATGAATGGGAGGAAATGAAAAATGTTCTCAAGGAGCTAAAGGCTGTGATAGAGGCTAAAACATTTAAGTTCTAAGAGGTATGTCCTTATCCATTTGATCGATCTATCACTATCATACCCTTCCCCAAGCACTTTGAGACCCCAAAATTTGATAAATATCAGGGGAAGGGCGATCCTGTGAGTCACGTGAAAGAATTCTACATTGCCTGTCAAGAAGTGGCCTATAGCGATAACTTCCTCATGAGACTATTTCCCAAAAGTTTGGGAGGCACTGCTCTTGAATGGTTTTACAAAATCCCGTACGGCACAGTCTCTACTTTCGCGGAATTATCTAAAAATTTTGTGGCCCAATACGCACATAATGTCAAAAATAAACTCTCAATCCTTGACCTATGTAATTCCAAACAAAAGGGAGGAGAAATCCTAGCCGATTATCTTCAGCACTGGTAAGGGCTTACTACAAGGTTGTCTTACCAAACCCCAGAGCAACATCTTATCAAAATCTTCATTAACAACCTTCATCCTAAGCTTGTCTATCACATGTGCATGAACTATATACACACTAATCATGACATTAGAATCAAGGGTATGGACCTTGAACGAGGTCTCGTAGAAGAAGCTACCATTAAGCACTACAAAGAATCCTAGCCTAAAAAACATAACAATGATCGATCACGATACTGGAACAAGAACAAAAATGCGGTAACAGATGGAGCCACTGACACCAAACACGTTCAAGTTATGGCAGCTAGTCCTAATGCACCTACCTAGACTTATCAGCAAGCACCACCAATGTACCCTCAACCTCCTCCCATGTATCAACAACCCACTCCCACGTATCCTCAACCAACCTATCAGTAAAACATGCACCCTCAAGGTGCGCCTATCTATCCTCCTCCAAGGACATCATATCAACACAATTACCAAGGTCCTATGAATCAGACAAATGCTATATCAGTCCCGCATGGACAACAAAGACCTCACACTTTGAATATGCCACAGCACACATTTACCCCTTTAGGTGAACCTATAGACATCATCTTCCACAAGCTGGTCCAAGCTAACCAAGTCGTGTATCCTAAAACACAGCCATTTGATGATTCAACTCCTAAGCCAACTTGGTATAAAGACAATGAGTACTGTGAATACCATCATCTTAAGGGACACACCACCCTCAAATGCATGAAGTTAAAACACTATATTCAGGATCTCATTGACTGCAAGGAGATTGAAGTGGACTCTCCTGCCCAATCATCGCCAAATGCAGGCCTTAAAATTTATCAAAATGCATTCCCTAAACACACTTCTGGTCTAGGCCCAGGAAATCCTACTCAATCCTCTGATTAGGGAAAGGGTAAACAAGCAAAAAATGCTGACAGAAAAGATTATACAAATGCATATATCAACTATGATAATCTCATCGGCTACATATCCCAAGTCCAGTCCTCTGTCAATGTCATCCATGTCAAGAGTGTCGATAACCAATGTGCCATCACCACTCGTAGAGGTAGGATAATAGTCATAGGTGCTAGTCCCCCCCTCTGCTGGGACCCAATAAAACATTTTGGAACACCTAGGGAATAGCCCAGCCCAAATTTCCATCCTGGATCTTCTCCACACATCACCCACTTATCAAGAGATCCTCAATAAAGCCTTGCAAGAATCACATGTTCCCAGGGACATCAACCTCACTGAATTCCAAAACCTTGTCGGACACTTGTCTGCATCTTGTGGGGTCTCCTTTAGACCAACAGACGTACCCTCTGAAGAAATTGATCATAATCTGCCACTCTGTATCACTGTCATGGTTAAATATTTTTCCATCAAATGGGTCATGATAGATAATGGATCGGCCCTAAATCTGTGTACTCTAAAATTCATAAAATAGTTGGGTTGCACTGAGGCTGATATAACAAATGATGTCATCATAA
>MU224912.1:477636-488251 GCA_018584345.1 Thuja plicata | reverse complement strand
TGTCATGTTGTTGATCTTGACCTCCCCTTCAACATTCTCCTTGGATGCCCATGGATTCATTCTATGCAAGCTGTCCCATCCACCTACCATTAGTGCATCAAATTCCCATATAAAGGCACTGAGATCACCATCTGTGCAGATCCCAAGCCCTTCACATACTGCAATGTGTTGGAGACATCCTTTCCACATTCCAATCACTGTCCCAGGATTGATATTGGCACCTTTGTCGCCAGCTCATCTCAAACCCATTCAGACCCAGAAAAAATCCTCTCCTCCACCTTGTCCATGGTCAAGATTAATAATAAAGGTTGTGGTGAGTACACTTTATCTGATGCCTTCACAGTTGTAGCACTACCAATTGATCCTCACAGTCAAGGTCGCCAACCTAATCTAAGCAAGACAGAATCAGAGACAACCAAGGCACTACAATTTGGTTCTACCACTTTTATATCAAAGGTACTTTGACTGGCCAGGAAATGGAACCAAAAATCAACCAATGGCTATATAAAGATCCACCACCCAAGGACACAAGTCACCTCAATTACTTCAAAGATAAGTACCCTGCAACACACAAACTGGTGAAAAAAAAATGGAACTACCAAGGAGGTGGCCTTGGTTATCAAGAGCAAGGAATGAAAGATCCTATTATACCTACCTCACTAGAAAATAACCTGGGCCTTGGCATGGGCTCTAACATGAATGGGGGTACCAACGAGTTCATCAACTATTCCTCTTGTCCATTCCTGGGCAAAATTGCTGACATCGAAGATATCCTAGAAGATAAAGTTGTGAGAGCTTATGATGATGTTTTTGATGATGAAACATTCCTAGGCAATACTGTCCTACAACAACTTTCTATCCTCTTCATTGACCCTCCCCTTTGCCATCCTGAACTCATCGACTGGGACCAACCAAGTGTCGTACATGTTGACAAGTTCCAAAGTGAGGACGCGCTCCTAAGCTTTATGGGAGCAATTAAACAAAGTAGTGACTGGGGACAATACTCAGCATATGTCTACAAACTGGACCCAAAGTCATATTTTGGGGAAGAGAACTTTAGCTGAAAAAATACATAGAAAACAAAAATAAAAAAGAGAACAATCGATCCCCTAGCGAAAACCCCTCTAGGGCGCTATTTGATCATAAAAAAGTAAAAACAAAGGGCATATCCCCTGGTGAAAACCTCTATGAGGTGCCAAAGGATGAAGATTCTCCTCTTCCTCTTATCTAAGATTACAGGCCTGAAAAATCATCAATTCTCATTGAAGAATCAAAACATGTCAATCTGGGTACTAAAGAAAATCCTGCCATCACATACATAGTAGCATCTCTAACTGAAGCAGAAGAAAGTGATCTTGTCACTTTATTAAAGGAATCCATCAACAAGTTCGCATGGTATAACTCCCACATACCAGGGTTAGATCCCAACTTGGTGGTTCACCATCTAGTAGTGGACCCAAACATCAAACCTATCAAGCAAAAGCTCAGAAAGATGCATCCTAAAGTGGTGCTACTTGTCAAAGCGGAGCTAGAAAAATTACTCCAACCCAAGATCATCCACCCCATTGACTATTCTGAATGGATCTCTAATACGGTGACAGTCTCTAAGCCTGATAAATCAATCAGGATATGTATAGATTTCAGATATCTTAATAAGGCATGTCCCAAGGATGATTTCCCCTTGCCAAACATAGACATGATTATGGATCTCATAGCAGGACGTGAGATGTTGTCACTCATGGATGGCTTTCCTGGATATAATCAGATCTGCATTGTAGAAGAAGATCAGTATAAGACAACATTCACAACCCCCTGGGGCTCCTTCTTCTATAACATGATGCCTTTTGGCTTAAAGAACACTGGGGCAACCTATCAAAGAGCCATGACTGTCATTTTTCATGACATGATTCAAAAGATCCTTGAAGACTGCGTGGATGATATCTTGGCAAAATTAGTAAAAAGGGAAGATCACCTAAATGTTCTGTAATGCATCTTTGACAGAATTGGACACTACTACTTAATGCTCAACCCTAAGAAATGTGTCTCTGGAGTCACATCAAGAAAACTCCTAGGGTTTATTGTATCTAGACAAGGCATTAAAATCGATCCAAAGAAACTAAAATCTATCATAGAGATGCCTCCACCAAAAACACTCCAACAACTATGTAGCCTCCAAGGAAAAATACAATTTGTACATTGTTTCATCTCTCAACTAGCAGACAAGTGCCAACCATTCACTCATCTCCTGCAAAAAGATAATACATTCAAGTGGGATCCTCAGTGTCAGAAGAGTTTTAACAAAATCAAAGAATACTTGGCTAATCCACCCATCTTGGTACCACTTGTACCTGTTTGACCACTTATCCTATACATTTCTTCTACTACCACAACACTGGGGGCGCTCCTCACTCAATTGAATGATGAAGGCAAAGAAAGAGCTATTTATTATATCAGTCGAAGCTTAGTGGGTTATGAGCTCAATTATTCTCCTATGGAAAAAGCATGTCTAGCAGTGGTCTTCACCACTCAAAAACTTTGCCACTACATGCTTAGTCACACAACCAAGATCATTTCAAAGGTGGACCCTCTCAAGTACCTACTCTCCAAGGCTACACTTACACTTCAAATGGAAAAATGGGTTATGTTACTAAGTGAATTTGATATTCAGTATGTCGACATAAAAGCCATTAAAGGGCAAGTCATTGCCGATCAGCTAGCCAAAGCACCATTGGTAGATGCATATCCTTTGGTCACAGAATTTCCAGATGAGCATTTGTACATGATAGAAGAACAACCAACGTGGCAACTCTACTTTGATGGGTCCTACATAGCTCATGGCGCAGGGGCAGGAATACTTTTTGTCACACCTCAAGGTGACTACATCCCCATGTCATTCAGATTGGGATTTCCCTACACAAACAACATTACAGAATATGAAGCACTAATTACAAGACTCTGCATGGCCATAGAATGGAACATCACAGATATCCAGGTCTTTTGTGATTCCCAACTCATCATCAAACAAGTCTTGGATGAGTATCAAACCAAAGATGACAAATTGATGCCATAAAAGAAGATGGTTAACAAGCTAAAAGAACACTTCCTCCACTTACAGATAACATAGGTACCACACTTGCAGAACAAATTTGTTGATGCAATGGCCACAATTGGCTCCCTTCTTGATATTCCTCATGAGTCTATGCAATAAAAATTCTCATTTGAGAAACTACATGCTCCCACTTATGAGAATGATGAATCAAACCGCGTATGTGTCTTGGTTGGTCCCCAGTCCCCGTGGTACCACAATATCCAAGCTTACCTACAAAATGGTATCATATCTCCTCATCTCACTGCAAACCAATGCCAAAAATTTATTTGTAGAGCATCCCATTACACCCTCGTAGCCAATACCCTTTATTGTCGAGGTTATCACAATGTGCTCTCTAGATGTCTAGATGAAAACAAAGTCATCCATGCTTTACAAGAGGTACATGCTGGAGTCTACAGTGCCCACATGAGTGGCATGGTCTTAGCCAAGAAACTTCTACACATAGGGTATTATTGGCCTACAATGGAACATGATGCTTGTGAGTTCGTCAAAAAGTGCCTACCTTGTCAACAGCATGCTAATTTGATCCATGCTCCTGCTCAGGACCTCAGACCTATTGCACCTCCTTGGCCCTTCTCTTTTTGGGGTTTTGACCTCATTGGTAAGATTACTCCCCTCTCTTCTGAAGGCCAAAAGTACATAATCACAGCTATGGAGTACTTTACAAAGTGGGTTGAAGCAATTCTTCTCACACTCACTACTGATGTCCAGATATCCAAATTCATCCTCTATCACATCATTTTCTGCTTTGGCATACCCTCCACCATCTTTACAGATCAGGGTACACCATTTGAAAATCAACATGTCAGTGATCTCTGTGCTCGCCTCCATATCCATCACCATTTCTCCAGTCCCTATTTCCCACAATGTAATGGCCAAGCTAAGGCAACTAATAAAACCATCCTCAAAATCCTCAAGAAAGTTGTCAATGATACTGGTCGTGACTAGCATCTCCAGATCAATCTTGCCCTCTGGGCATATCGCACTTCTTACCATACTCCTACTTGCACTACTCCCTACTCCCTAGTCTATGGTGTTGAAGTAGTCTTACCAATTGAGGTTGAACTACCCTCCCTCTAAGTATCACTAAGAGGCCTGATTGATGATGAAGATTACCGGGTAGCACAACTCACACAGCTGGATCTCCTAGATGAAAAGCACCAGCAAGATTATGATCACTTGATTTTTTACCAGAATAGACTCAAGAAAAACTATAACAAGAAGGTCCACCCACAACAGTTCTAGGTAGGGGACCTTGTGCTAAAAGAAAATCAGAAAGTGGGTCTTGATCGAGAAAAGAAAGGCAAGTTTGAAGTCACCTGGCAAGGCCCATATGTTGTCACTGCATGCTTCAGTTCTTGGGCATATCAACTCTCCACTCCTAAAGGAGAACCATTGAATGATCCTATCAACATCATTCATCTTAGGTGCTTCTATGCCTGACGGCTGGTTATTCATTCCAGTTATCTAAGAAAATCCATAAAAAGTATAAAAAAGTCTTGAAAAAAGCACAAAAACAATGTAAAAAAGTCCTGAAAAAATCTCTAAAAAGTGAAAAATGAAGCTGAAAAAATGGTTGTCCCAGTGAAAACCTGGCAAACAGGCACTTGGCCAGTATAAAAAAAAAATCAAAAAGATCCAAAGAAATCAAAAAGAAAAATAAAGAGAAAACCTTTTGTCCAATGGTGAAAACTTGGCAATCAGGTGCCTTGGACAAGTATGGGTGATGAAAACCTAGAAACAAGCATCACACATAATGGACTGTTCCATTATCTACCAAAATCTCATTTCCTTCCATCACCAGCACCACATCTCCACTAATCTTCGCATTTCCTATATTCCCTGGGTGTTCACATATCATACGCATTGGTCTGAAGAGATTTTCCTATCCTGAGATTTTGTACTCATAATCTTGTATATTATTGTCCATACGTTGTACTATCCAAAACCCTGAGTGTCATTCTTGTATATTTCTCATGTCTTGAGTTGCTCCTTGTAAGATCCCACATTGGTTCTATAGTTCACTTGTAGTGCGCATTTGATCAATCAACTTGGTAAGTCCCATCTTTCTGGAAATGAGTCTTGAGGATGTATCTTTCCTCTCGTCAACTTAAATATAGATCATCGTCATCTTCAGGTTCTCGTAGGATGTATCTTTCCTCTTGAACTAATCAATCCACACATGAAACTATTATGCGCATCAAGACAAGTAATATGATCCAATCAAATCTCGGCAGCAACCTTTGTACATAATCGTTGTAACTAATCGCTTGTAATTAATCACTCAGTGTGATCCTTGTACATTCGTAACACATTCCATCTTCCTGCCATCATGCTAACATCCTAAGTCATCATCTTTCTAACACTCCCTGCTCGATCCTCCATAGTCCAACTGTCTGGTTTATCAGTTGATTGTGACACACATAAAAAAATATAGGTGAGTCTCATTGCACCCATTGCATCCATTTCGTCCATTGCCTCTAGTATCATTATTGTGTCTATCATCATTCAATTACATTATTTTAGATTCATTAGACTCATTAGATTCATCATTAGATTGCATTAGATCCATCATTCAAGTCACATTGTTCATTATTAAATTGCATTAATCATCATTTCAATAGTTAGTATCATTTTAGAACTTTGCATTATTAATCCATTATTTAGCTTGCATTGTTACTCCATTCTACGTTCATTATCTTGCATTGTTATATTCATTTTAGATTCATTTTTGTCATCTTGCAATGTTAAATTCATTTTAGATTCATTTTGTCATCTTGCATTGTTAAATTCATTTTAGATTCATTTTATCATATTGCATTGTTAAATCCACTTAAGCATTCATTTTATCATCTTGCATTGTTAATCCATTTTAGATCCATTTTAGTCTTGCATTGTTAACATGTACATCTTGCATAATTAAGTCATTTTAATCTTTAGGCTTATTTTTTTGTTAAAACATTTAGATTTCATTGTTCATTCATCTTACATTATTCATTTTAGGTTCATTCATCCATTTTTATCATCTCACATTATTACAACATTTAGATTCATATACCACTTGCATAATTAATTCATTTAGATTCATTTTAGTCTTGCATTTGTTAAAACATCATTTAGGTTCATCATAAAACATCAGCATATATATTACATACATCATAAAAATACATCACATCCTGCATCCACACATGTCAATACATCATATATATATAAGCATCATCCATCCTGCATAAGTCATACATCATATATACATAATCAGGTCATCCATATACATCACATCCAGCAAGCATCAAATGTCAGTAATCATATAGTCGTATGCATCAACACGTCATATAGATCATACATCATAAGCATCATAAGAGTCCTCATCAATCATATATATATATATGAAATGTCTATCGATAAAATACACCACGTGCACCTCGATGCCAATATACATGTATAATCTCAAAAATGCAAAACTGTGTCTTCTGATCCTCTGATGAATCATAGTGGTGGTTGTGATGATCCACCTCCCTGCCCTGGTGGTGGACATGGTAGCATCCCAACTGATCCCTGCGATACTGAAGTCCGCACTGTGCTCTGAGAAGTGACCTCTCTGAGTAGTCTTGTCTCTGTCCCTTGGGAACTAGCTAATGATATAGTACTCTGTAATAGGATGCCTCCCTACCTACCCTATTTGCATCTCTATGAGCTGTGAACACCTCAGCCACGACATTCCCAACCCCACCTGCTACTGCTGCCTATCTAGCAATGTCACACTCAGCCCTGTACACCTCCACCCATTGTAGTGTTGCATCCCTCTCTAAGGTCAATACTAAAATCTGCTCGGTAGCTTGCTCCATCTAAAGGGTCAGTGTATCCAACTAGCCTATAATAGTACCTATCTTGGTATGCAACTCTCCAGCATCCTGCGTTAGATCCACCATAGAAAACTCTCCCGAGTCCACCCGGTCCTGTAAGGTGTCTAGTGCACCCTCTGCCCTGTCAGCCCATGTTGTCTCAGTAGTCACTAACCCCTATATCCGGGCAATCTCTACATGCAGACTCACGTCAGACACCACTACCATGTCTAGTAAACCTCACAGTCTCATGCACTCTATCTAAAGACTATCTTTCTATGTGATGATAGTATCATAGGTATCCTATGCTACGTACCCTGCGGGTGGCCCCTATACCTATGGTGGCACTAGTGGTGCCTACACCTATACCTGTGTTGGTGGGGGCCCCTATGGCCCCTGATCCTATACCTAACCCTCTATCTAAGGTCTCACCTATCCCTGCAGCCTCCTCCTCTGACATGATACTGAGGTCTCTAGGGAATCTAAGATATCTATCCCATCATCCACATCCAGGTCCCCTATCGGCTGCTCATGAACAGCCTCCTGAGCTGGGTCCGTCAGTCTCACTAGTGTGTGTGTAGCCCACCATGCTGCATACTCTGGGGTCATCCCTGCATCTATGACGTCTGACCGTGCCATAAATTCCATCTGTACCATGTCCCTCTAGGATGCCCTCATTGTGAGAGCATTCGTGTACCTCCCCCATGTCCCTACCTCCCTGGTGACATGAGGATGTAAGGCATCCTCTGCCACCACTCCCTGTTGCAGCCCAAACTGTTGCATGACCCTAGATGGTTTGTACCTCTCTATCTGGTGGATGGTCCTCCCCAGTAGAAATTAATCAGTCTGAACATATAATAGATACAAAAATTCCTCAAACCCATCCTCCACTCCTGCCACCTAGTCCATATCCTCCCATGGCTCGCATAGCCTGTATGGGGTCTAGCAGAAAGCCTGTACCTCGTCTAAGAGTCACTGCCAATATCCAGTCTGGCCGACGGAGGTGTATCTCAAAGGGAGCCTATATCTGTAGGCACAGGGCTCCCCAGGCTGTCGTGACTCCCTGACTCTCATAAGTTAGAACACTGCAATGTGCTCCCAAGCCCACACTAACATCAAAGTCACTTCGGTCCCCATGTTGCCTGCCTTGTGGTATGCAGCCATGTGTAAATCATGGTATAGCTATCCTAGGACAACATACCCCCAGCAATAAGAGGTCCCCTCCTCTAGCATCTATGCTAGCACCCATGACTAACCCATGCCAAAAAACCATGTCCTACCAAATTAGTTAACATACGTCCCCTGATTAATCTTGCAATATAAAGAGCTATCCATCTCAATCTCCTGTCAACTGCTGGGTGCCAGGGCATCCAGGTTCGGTATGTCAGAATCTACCTCATCGGCCACCTGAAAGAAATCTTCATATAGTGATCACTATCCTCCAACCGGTATCAAGGAATCGCCCCTCGGACAGGTATCCACAGAATTTTCCAGACATCCTCCAAAGTGACGGTCGCCTCTCCAGTAGGCAAGTGAAAGGTGGTGGTGTCACTATGCCATCGCTCAATCAGCATGGTCATCATCCCATTGTGTGCCCGTAGCCTAGGCCAATAGGGCACATAGTCTAACCCAACTATAGCTAATAACCCCCAGTCATCCTCCATCAATTGTGACTCCAACTCCATGGTAGGAGGCCAATGCTCTCACGATCCCAATGATGGGAACTGCTCCTGCAAGAATTTCCAAAATCCACCATGTCAGTCACCTTTTCTTCTAGTCCTAGTCTAACCCTTCCCATAGTGGGGCATCTTGTCCCTTGGTCTTATGTCAACCCATCCCCGGCCCCCACTGGGTCTCCCCGTTTCCCTCCCTCTCGACGTTTTCCCTTTTAGGCACAGACGCTGGTTCAGCCAAAAACATCGGTTCATACACCGGTGTCTCCGATGTCTATTCCTGCAGATCGATGTCTTTGAAGATGTGGATCTAGGTCTGGCATCTTTGAAGACACCGGTTCGGGACCATCACCTTCAGAGACACTGATCCAGAGATTGACGTCTGCGAAGACATCGATCTAGGGATCAACATCCTCACAAACACTGGTTCGAGAACTGCGTCTCTGGTCTATAATTTGTTTTTCCCCTCATTAATGCCCCATCTACCCCCCAAAGCATTAAATAACTTCAATAGCAATAAATGCAAGGTCTCAGATAGCTAACTCACTGGTATCGATCGCTTAGCAGGCCTCCCATGTGTGCGCACATGCTCTCCAAGCTGCCCCTTCATCCTCTCATCAACCATCTTTTCACTTTGGAGCTCAAATTTTCACTATTCACTATTCGCAAATGACCTTCTTTAACCACCCCAACCCCTCTTATAGCCCCCATTTTCCCCAATTTGTTTTTTCACCCCTATTCCCCCCCCCGTGTATATTTTTGTATATATTGTCTTGTTGTACAGCCTGAATATGCATAAAATCTCAAAAACATTTAAAAATCGTAAAAAAATCCAAAAAATTCTAAAAAATTCTAAAAATTCCAAAAACATCAAATATTCTCACAAATCATGCAATAAATACTTCATTCTTTCTGATTCATTCTAGGTCTTCAACAACGCTTTGACTCATGCGACTGCGACACTATTTTTCACCAAATCAATTTTGTGACTGACTGTCCTTGCTCTCCATCTTGGTCACAGCTTTTGCCAGAGAATCTCTTTTATAAAATCAAATCCAATCTTTACCCGTCAGGATGCATCCTTCTGGCATCGGCTTATCAAATCCTTCATCACATCAATACTGTTCATGGCAAGAACTTTGGACTGAATGACTGCTTGGTCATGAGGCCTTCTTTATTGATTTTATCTTTTTGTGTCAGTTTAAACCTACTCACCACTACCTTGATCTGCTATATCTTGGTGCATTGTGACTGGTTGCTACTGATACATGCATCTTTTGTAGTGTGCTTTTGTTTGAGCATCTAGTCCATGCAAAGGAATCTTGTCATCTATGTTTTCTAACACCTGATGCATACCTCCTATTGCAATATCAAAATTGGATGTGCTCTCCATATTTTCACACAAATGGATCCCCAAAGCTCATTAGCTACATTTAATTACATCTTTGCATTTGCATTCTTAGCTGCATTCTTAATTGCATTTCAGAAGGCTTTTATTTATTCCCTCCTTCCTTTCCCCTCTCCCATTGCATCCTTTTTTGAGAAAATCCCACAACATTGTCTTTGTTATGTTCTTTTCTCGAGGGGGCACAACCTTGTACCTTCATTGCTTAATCACGACTCCTAGAAACCCTCTTCCTCTGGGGCAACTCATTTTCTTATCTTTGACAAAATGTCACTTATGACGCCACGTCAAAGAGGGGCAAAATGTAGACATCCAAAAATATTAATATTATTATTAATATTATTTTCCCTCTTATTCCTCTAACTATTTAGTTCAATCAATTAAATAGTTTCATTTGCTAATAGTTTAAATTCTATCCTAATGTATTTTATTTAAATACATTTTCCTCACAAAATTCCCTTTTAATAAATTTACATTTATTAAATCCTCCATTTTTCCTAATTCTTCTAAACCATAATTTATTCAAATTTGATTTGAATAATACCCTAAAACCCTAGCTAGGAACCTATTAATCCTACCCTAAAGC
>MU224912.1:438001-477256 GCA_018584345.1 Thuja plicata | reverse complement strand
GTTTCATTTTGGCTAAAATCAATCATAGTTTCTTGCATTGTCTTGCATTCTAATCATAGTAGTTTAATCATTTGGAGAATTTTTGAGACTAGTCACTCCATACTAGTTCTTGAATCCTTCTCTCTTCGTCCAATCTTGCATTGCATTGGGATCCATTACATTTTGTGTGTTTGAGAGAGCACATTCACATTCCCATAAGAGAGCAAATCAAACAAGCCTCTTGGGTGCAACATGTTTCCGCTCTATCTGATGATATGAGGATACTTTTTATGTTTTCTTGCTTGCTTTCATTTCACTTGAGTTTCATATGCTAACCCTCTAACGATTTCATGTTTGTGAGTGATTGAAGGTTGAAGATTTTCCTCATACTACATTAGGAATCCAAGCTAGCCAATCACATGAGGGGTCTTTTTTATTTGATTTAAAATTCTTGAATCTATGGTTTCAAAACAAAAAGAGCATCAATGATACCCTCTAAATGGATATATTCAATAAAATAAAAAATAAAAAACTTTCATATTGGATCACATGCAAGAGTTTATTTTCATGTATATTCAAAATTTAGGATAAATAAAGTAATATTTGGAGAAGTAAAATCACACCTAGTGGAAAATATTGGGTAAAAACTTATGGGGCTACTTGTTAAGAGGAGGCATTTTTCAAAGCCACAAAACTATCAATACTTATAGAATGTATAAGATTGACAAAGTTTGAGGCTATAAAAAGGTCACAAAAAATTACAATAAATGCATGAAAATATGAACATCCCTATGCTAGACATGTGAAAAACTTCAGGATAGTGACCAAATTCAAGAAAAGGCACACAAACCAAATTAGAACTTCTAAGAAAAATATCTTATACATAACCTTTGTGATTTTTTTTTCATCATAATGTTATTAGATAAAATATGGATATTGTGCAAATCAAATTAATGAGAGAGAGAGAGAGAGAGAGAGAGAGAGAGAGAGAGAGAGAGAGAGAGAGAGAGAGAGAGAGAGAGAGAGAGAGAGAGAGAGAGAGAGAGAGAGAGAGAGAGTTCATAGTACCTTCTATTTTGAAATATGAATGGACCTTTTCTTTCCACCTATTTTATTCAATGGGCATCATTGTTATACTATGTTTTTTTCTATTTATTCTACACTAGAGCATTTGGAAGTGGATTCACTCTGAGAGGGGGGCTAAATCAGAGTGGATACATTTAAAAATTTATATTGAAACACAAACTAGGAAACTAGCCTTGTGAAAGTGAAAGTGATATAAATATTTAACAAGACAATCAACTTTGTTTTTTTATTTAAATATGTAGATGAACTAAATCAACATCTTATGTTAAAATAAATCTTATGATTGTTCCTATTAATGAGTGAGAAACCTTGATTATTCTTTTAAAAAAGAGTCCAAGTATAAATCTTAAAACTTCATCTTTACATAAAGATCAATAACAAAAACCTAACACTAAATAGTGATAGTTTTAATGTAGAATTAAGGCATTAGAGAATCACGCAACCATGAGATAAAATTAACATATTTCAATTATGAAAAACTATAGACCATAATGTAAATGCAGTGAAGAGATGAAAGACAAGTGAGACAAATCAGATCATCACATAACACAAGTATTTTCCTAGTGGAAAACCCTCCTGGGGTAGAAAAACCACTCCAATCCTGTAATGTTTTTTTATTAATTCAAAGAGCACCAACTTTGTTATAATGTATTTTTAGTATCACCAACCCCTATATCTCAATTTGTCATATGTGTTTACAAAAAAAAAAAAAAATAATACAATTGCATTATTGACTTCTAATTATACAATTTAGTAGCCTTTTGACTTTACAAAATGATATGCAATATTTCAACTATAACTAATAAGACATAAAATATCAACTCTATCTAGTACCCTCTTATGACAAAAAAAATACTGTCACTGAATGCACAATGTCACTATAGATCTCTCTCTATTTTTTTTTTCTTTTTTTCACTCTTTTTATATTTCTCAAAATGTATATCTAGATATACACTTGTTTTACAACTATGTATATTTACATATGCACAGTAAGAAATCATTTACAACCATAGATAAGTGTTTAACTATTTGAATTGTCTTCATATGGTTACCCTCGAAGTAGGGAACCAACCCATTGAAGGGTTAATAACATATTCCAAATCATTATAAACTATCTTTAAGAATACCCACAAGTTAGGGTATCTAACCCTAACAAGAGTTGAAAATGACATTTATAATTTCAATAAAAATAATTTTTTTCTCTCCATGACCATTTGAGAAAAACCCTTAAAAACATTCTCATTTTCAAACTAACCTTTATGTTTACAAAACCTTTCAAGTAACTAAAACTAAAACTTTCAACAACTATTTATTTTTCACTATGAAATTTACTTTTTCAATCTAAACTTCTCAAGAAAAGTAATTAAAACCAACCACAACTATATTCTTTTTCAACAAGAATTTAACTCTTAAAAATTGAATTAACTCAAACTGGGAGTCAAAATGAAGTACCTATTAAAAATCAAGAAGTAAAACCCTATGAAAGTAACTCCCGAAACTTGCAAAATGACTCCACCAATATCAATAAGAAAACCATTGAATCAACATTTGAAACTAGTAGATTAACATAGTGAAAACCCACATGAGAAAATCAAATGCAAGTATTCCTGTAACAAATTTTCAAAGAGCCATGGTGGAAACCCAAGGTAGGCTTTAATAACCTCAACTGAAAAAAAATGATAATAATTGTGCCCCCTTTTGTTTATTCAAGTTGAGTCCCAAATGAAAAAACAATATACTTTTGAATCAATAAATTACAATAAAATGTATATCAAATCTGACTCGATCAAGCTAGCATGTCAAGTTACTCAAGTCAAACTGCCATGTCAGGTAGGTGACATTACTCAAATCAATGTCAGCTAGTGTTTTGGTTAGAACTATAAACATTAACCATTCCTGCTGCCAAATATTTGTGATAAATGATATAAAGCTAATGCAACCTAATACTTGCACAAGATGTAAATTTGTAATGACCAACATCTTCCAATAATGTAAGGTATTACCACTAAGTGCATGGTTTTCACTTTAAAAATCAACCAAAGTAATATGAGATATTGTAAACATATCACATTAACCAAGTGCTTAGTTAGCACTTAAAACATCAATCACTAGAATATATATTACTCAAATCAAATGCACATTGTAAGCACATTCAAATGTGCTTCATTTGAGTAATATCAAAAAAATTTAATGATAACATGTTGGATGATATCAGATTTGGATACTAGTCATGATGTTGATACTCATGTTTTGTCAGTGATTTCAACATATGTTTTTGTGAAGAGGACAAACTAGTTATTTGATTAACAGAAGTTTACGGACACTGTACAGATGTTTCAGAATGATCAGAGACAAGGATATGAAGAAGGATGTGTGATGACCTTATTTCTAAAGTTGCTTGACAGGTTACATATTAGTGATGTTATAGATGATTTGGTGAAGACTGGTTTCTGGACTGTGACAGTAATGCTTGATAGAGAAGGTCTCTATATTTTGTGTATATCTTATAGATGAAGATGTTTCAGTGCATACGAGCTTATGGGATGACTGAGGACACATTGAAGAATTTTTTTTACTGATCGATTGTTGTGAAATTACTAGTGACATCAGTTATGGTGTGTATTCTAGAGGAGACCTATTTTGGTGGCCGACTTTAGATATGTAGCATGGATTGCAGATCTTGAAGTATAACTAATAGATTGTAATTGATGTTTACTTTTTATAGGTACTGTGTGTATCTTAGCAAGGGGTTGAACAATTATTTGTATATTGGGAAAGCCTAATTGGCTGACCTAATTAATTATTTTGTATTAGGAAATCTTAATTGGCTGACCTAATGAATTATTGTAATAGGTTATATATGAGTGATCTTTTCTTTTTGAAATATGTGGTAGATATTGAAAAGCAAGAGAAGTGTAAGCTGCGAGGCTTTTTTTGTTGTTAGATGTAGAGCAGAGTTTGTGACGAGAATACTTCATTGGATCTAACCAAGGAAAGACAATTGCTATCAGATAGTTCACTGGATTGTATTTCCTATATACACTTGATCAGATTGTGAATCCTTCAAGGTAGCTTTAAACTTCTTTGGGCAGTGTGCCTGGGCACTGAGCCTACTATTTTCTTGACTCCTAATAGGGTCTGTCTCCTGACATGGACTATGTACTATAATGTTGTAGTAAGCTCCTAACAAGGATAAATCTTTTAACTGGGATACTATACTCTCATTATATTATTTGTGGGTGCTAATTCCCACCGGGTTTTACCTTTAACAGGTTTTCCTTGACAACAAGTATTTTGTTATTGTGTTGGAATTTATTGTGTTATCATTTTCATTGCAGGTTTGGTTTATAAAATTTAAATTTTAATAATCTATATCACAACTGATTCACTCCCCCTCTCAGTTGTGCTTGTGGACTATTATTCCTAACAATTGGTATCAGTGATACTAGTCCTTAGAGATAGCTTAACATCTTGAGGTGATCCTAAAGATGACTTACTATAGGAAGGATGGTCCAAAGTTTGATCCTGAAAACTTTGACAGTTGGGAGAACAAGATGAGAACACATTTGCTATGTTTGGGAATTGACTACTGGATTATCATAAAGAAGAATGAAAAGATAGCGACTGAGGATGAACTAGAGAAATCTATTGAAGATGAGAAGAAGATATTTTCATGTAATATGGCCGCAAGGGAATCATTGACCAGTGCACTTTCTGAAGGTGAATTCACAGAAGTAAAAGACTTGGAATCTGCACATGAAAAGCTACAAAATTGGAAGACAAAGATGGAATCACTAAAATTGAGAGAAGATGAGAACATTAGGGCATATGGATAGAGAATTACTAAAGTTGTTACTGGCATTAGAAACTCTGGAGGTACTTATAGTGATGAATAAGTGATTGTGAATATTCTTAGATCTTTGACACCTGCATATAGAACTAAAGTAAAAGTTGTAGAGGATATTATACCTTTGACACTGAACTTCACTAGAGAGATGTTGATTGGAAAGCTAACTACCTTTGAGGCCACAGAATTGGGAGATACTTTAACTAAAGTTTAGTCAGCATTCAAGGAAACCGTACATAGAAACAAAAAGACCTTATCTAGAATTGCGAGCACCAAGAATAGTGACTTGGGAGAAGAGCTTGGAGACTATGCTGAGGAATGGAAACAGATATAGGAGGAAGAAAGAAAGCTAGATGAAGTGGTAGCATTGATCACTAGAATAGAAAAGAGAGGTAAGGTTAAATTTGAAGGCAAATTACTTTTGAAATGTTTTTCATGTAACAAGATTGGTCATTTTGCATCTAGATATCCTACAAGGGTTCCTAAGCATAAACCTAAGTTTTACAAATCTAAGTATCCTAAAGACAAGGAATGTTATTATTCTAGTGAGGGTGTTTTTGATGATGATGGTGACTAGGATAAAATTGGATTTATTTCTATAAAGGATGATGAACCTATACATGAAGAAAAATCCTTAGTATCTCATGCTAAAAAGAAATCTAAATGGGTTATAGATAGTGGTTGTTCACATCATATGAATGGAGATAAAAATAAATTTGTGAGTCTGGATAGATATGATGGTGGTGTTGTTAGATTTGGTGACAATACTCCTAAACTTATTATTGGTGTTGGATCTATTTCTTTGGATGAAATACTAATACTAACAATGTATTACTTCTTGATGGACTTAAGAATAATTTTTTGAGTGTTGGGCAGTTAGTGGACAAAGGTTATCAATTAAAATTCATTTATGGGAAATACTCTATCAAAAGTAAATCAAGAGATTTGATCGCATCTGGTACTAAATCTAGAGGTAATGTACTTGAATTGAATACATCTAAAGCTTCTTGTTTTATTGTGAAGGTTTATGATAGCTTCTTGTAGCATAGAAGATTTTGTCATGTTAACTTTGATAACATTGTGAAGGAAAGTATGACTAATGTTGTGAGAGATCTACCTAAGATTATAAAGCTATCTAACACTATGTATAGAGTGTGTTATGGGGAAGCAGACCAGAAGAAGTTTTAGAAGAAAATCTTATTCAGCAAAAGGAAAGTTGGATTTGGTGCATACAGATCTGTGTGGTCCTACAAGAACAAGATTGTATTATGGTGAAAGGTACTTTATACTTTTTTTTTGATGAATTTTGTGGAATGATGTGGGTTACATATTTTGAGAGATAAATCTGAAGCATTTGAAAAATTCAAGTTATTTAAAGAAAAAGTTGAGAATGAAACTGGTTTGAAGATAAAATGCTTGAGACCAGACAAAGGTGGAGAGTTTACATCAGATTTATTTAATACCTATTGTGAAGAACATGGAATATTTAGATAGACATAAGCTCCTAGGACACCACAACATAATGGAATAGCAGAATAAATAAATAGAACTATATTAGATGTTGCAAGGACTATGTTGTTGGGAGGAAATGTGTCACATGTTCATTGGAGATAAGTAGTTGGCACTATTGTAAACACGTTGAATAGAATTTAGATTAGAGAAGGTAAAAGTAAGACTCCTTATGAATTATGGTTTGATCATACACCTATTGTAAAATATTTCAAAATATTTGGAAGTAAATGTTATATCAAAAGAGATGATGAGATAGGGAAGTTTGATGCTAGAAGTGATGAAGGAATTTTTCTTGGTTATTCTATTAAGAGAAAAGCATATAAATTTTTCAATCTAAGAATTAGGAAGTTTATTGAAAGCGCTAATGTGAGTATAGATGAAAAGTTTCAGATTCAGGAAAGAATATATGATTGTGGTCAGATTACAGAGATGAAAGAGGTCACTGTTGAACCTAAAGAACCTTTGATGATTGAAAATGAGATTGAATATGAATTTATTGAGGTTACTAAGACTCCTAAGACTTGAAGGTATGTTAATAAGAACCATTCTAAAGATCAAATTATTTGTGATGCAAGTAAAGGTATGATGACTAGATCTAGAACTAGAGATGAAATTTGTTTGATTTCTCAAGTTGAACCAAAAACTACTAATGAAGCATGTAGAGATGAATCATGGACTAAAGATATGGAAGAATAAATTGAACAGATAAAGAAAACAATACTTGGGAATTGGCTCTAAGACCTAGGAACAAAACTGCACGATAGGAACTAAATGGGTTTTCAGAAATAAGATGGATGAGGAAGGAACAGTGGTAAGAAACAAGGATAGACTTGTGTGTAAAGGCTACTCACAACAAGAAGGCATGGACTATGAAGAAACATTTTCTCTTGTTGCTAGGTTGGAAGCTATGAGATTATTGCTTGCTTATGTTGCACATAAAGACTTTAAAGTATATCAGATGGATGTGAAATCAACATTCTTGAATGGTGATCTTGAAGAAGAAGTATACATTGAGCAACCTGATGGATTTTCTTTGACAGAAGATGAAGACATGGTTTGTAAGTTGAAGAAAGTACTGTATGGACTGAAACAAGCACCGAGAGCATGGTATGCAAGACTGGAAAAGTTTCTACTTCATCTTGGTTTCAGAAAAGGTAATGCAGACAATAATTTATATTTAAGAACTGATGAAGATGGAATCTTAATCATATAAGTTTTTGTTGATGATATCATTTTTGGAGGCAATGATAAGATGAGTAAGAAGTTCTATAAAGAAATAGAAAATGAATTTGAGATATTAATGATTGGTGAAATAAAAAATTTTCTTGGTTTGAAAATCAATCAGAGTAAGAATGGTATTTTTATATCTCAGATCAAGTATGTTAAGGAAATGTTGAAGAAATTTGGAATGGAAGATTGTAAACCTGTTGGAACACCTATGGTGACTAGATACAAACTAACTAGTGATGATGAGACTCAAAGTGTTTTTCAGACAAAGTACAGATCTATGATTGGTGGTCTACACTATCTAACTCACACTAGACCAGATATTACAAATGCAGTTGGAATTGTAGAAAGATGCCAGGAAGATCCTAAAGAGACACACCTTGCTGCTATGAAAAGAATTTTAGATATAATAGAATATGGATTATGGTATGAAAAATCAGATGATTTTATTTTGTAGGCTTATACTAATGTTGATTGGACAGGTAATATGGATGATAGTATTAATGTTTGTAGCTTCACCCGTGTGATCATTAGAATACATATAATATATGTTGATTAATAATAATATAATATATATGTTATATTATTATTAATCATATGAAATTTAATATTTAATATTTAATTATTATATTATTATCAATTAATAATTGATTGATGAAACATTATAAGATTGATTGAATTATAATTAATGGGAAGAGGCATGTCCTTTCTTATAAATAATAATGAATAGAAATGTCCCATGAAGGTGGACATGTCTCTCCTATCCTCATTCCCAATATAAATGAAAGAGAGATAGTTGCATTTGGAAAATACATACAATGTAGCGTGTTATTACATTTGCAGCTATCCTAAAGCTTAACATGGTATCAGAGCCAAACTGCAAATTTAAGAGAGCAGTTTGTTGATGGTGAATGTGTGACTACCTCAGAAAATATAGTCTCGGTAAAATGACCATATCTCACAAATACACCGTTAGATTTTGCTAAATATCATACATGTTGGTGAAAAACTCATTTCAGAGAATCACACCAAAGAGATTAGAGAGAAAGCCTTGGGTTCAAAATTTATGACAGAATGTGTATGGGTCTATGTGAAATTCCTAAAAGCAAATTTCATTAAAGAGTATATTAATTTATTATGATCGTGGTCAAGAATTAACAAAGAGGACTGTATTCAAGGAAGTTTGTCTCTTTCTAGATAGAACAAATTAATTATAGAGTTTCACCTCTCTTGGAGAAATCAATTCATTTCATAAGAAGACATGAGAATTGTTCAATGATATAAGAGTGGGAATTGTACATTGTGGGGGGAGAATAAAAACCAATGTTACATTTCCATTTGAACCATGCTTAGTGTGGGGAGATAATTCAAATGTGAGATGTCTCTCAAATAATATGAGAAGGTGTTTAATGATCTGATGTATATGGACCTTCATTAAAGTAACTTGTGTCAAGTATGTTGATGTGTAGATAAGTATTTATTATCTTTGAATATTACATTTATCTACTCATTATAGCCTCTCTCTCTCTCTCTCATCTATACTTCTATACGTACTATAAGAGAAATTCATCTTGATCTTTTCTGGAGATGCTCTTGCAAGAAAAAGAAGATTGATATCAGATTTAGAGGGTGTCTGACTCTTTAGGGGTAACTTTGGACAAGGAGCTAAAAGATTGATATCAGAATCAGAGGGAGTCTAAAAATTCATCTTAACCAATCTTGGATGATCAACAGATTGATATCTACTCAATGAGTTCTTCTCTATGAGAGAAGTTTGAGATGAATCCCTTATTTTCACCCTCTGTGCTAAGGCATGATGGATGTCATGTGTGTGACTCTATATTTTTTAATGGGCCTTCCCCTTGTGTAAATCATGAGGAAGTGACGACTTCCAAATGATTATCACTTGTATTTGTTAAAGTTATTGAAAGGTGACGATCTTAAAATAACTTGATCTTCTATTGTGATAGACATCTTGTGATGGCTGAAATAGATCATGATAGATGGAAACTTATATTGTGATAGACATCTTGTGATGGCTGAAACAGATCATGATAGATGGCAACTTCTATTGCGATAGACATCTTGTGATGGATGAAATCGATCATGATAGATGGAAACTTATATTGTGATAGACATCTTGTGATGGATGAAATAGATCATGATAGATGGCATCTTCTATTGTGATAGAAACCTTGTGTTGGCTGAAATAGATCATGATAGATGGCATCTTCTATTGTGATAGACATCTTGTGATGGCTAAAACAAATCATAATAGATGATGTAAATGTTCTTATCGTAAGTGCACATTACCTATAGGATATTTTTGAGTTATGGTGAATATCATGAGACTTTATATTCTTTGTCAGACCATATCTCTGATATGATATTGAGGTGATATCTAAAATACTTTTCAGTTATGGTGAATATCATGAGACTTGATATTCTTGGTCAAACCATATCTCAGATATCATATTGAGGTGATATCTAAAATACTTTTGAGTTATGGTGAATATCATGAGACTTGATATTCTTGGTCAGACCATATCTCTGATATCATATTGAGGTGATATCTAAAATATTTTTTGAGTTATGGTGAATATCATGAGACTTGATATTCTTGGTTAGACCATATACGTTGATATCACAATGAGGTGATACCTTCTCTCTTTAAAGTAATGGATCTTTTGTGAATTTTATTTTGATGGATTTTATCTTCCCTACTAAGAGGGAGTGTTAATGTTTTTTGTAGCTATGGTAAGGGTCATAAGTGTTGATACGGGAGACCACTACACATTTTGTTTGATCATCCTCCCTAGCTAAGAGGGGGTGTTAATGTTTGTAGCTTTAGTTGTATGATCATTAGAATACATATAATATATGTTGATTAATAATAATATAATATATATGTTATATTATTATTAATCATATGAAGTTTAATATTTAATATTTAATATTTAATTATTATATTATTATCAATTAATAATTGACTGATGAAACATTATAAGATTGATTTAATTATAATTGATGGGAAGAGGCATGTCCTTTCTTATAAATAATAATGAATAGACATGTCCCATGAAGGGACATGTCTTTCCTATCCTCATTCCCAATATAAATGTAAGAGAGATAGTTTCATTTGGAAAATACATACAACGTAGAGTGTTATTACATTTGCAGCTATCCTAAAACTTAACATGGTATCAGAGCCAAACTGCAAATGTAAGAGAGTAGTTTGTTGATAGTGAATGTGTGACTACCTCAGAAAATATAGTCTTTGTAAAATGACCATATCTCACAAATACACTGTTGGATTTTGCTAAATATTGGATATGTTGGTGAAAAACACATTTTAGAGAATCACACCAAAGTGATTAGAGAAAAAGTCTTGGATTCAAAATTTATGACAGAATGTGTATGGGTCTATGTGAAATTCCTAAAAGCAACTTTCATTAAAGAGTATATTAATTTGTTATGATCGTGGTCAGAATTAACAAAGAGGATTGTATTCGAGGAAGTTTTTCTCTTTCTAGATAGAACGAATTAATTATAGAGTTTCACCTCTCTTGGAGAAATCAATTCATTTCATAAGAAGACATGAGAATTGTTCAATAATATAAGAGTGGGAATTGTACATTGTGGGGGGAGAATAGAAACCAATGTTACATTTCCATTTGAACCATGCTTAGTGTGGGGAGATAATTCAAATGTGAGATGTCTCTTAAATAATATGAGAAGGTGTTTAATGATCTAATGTATATAGACCTTCATTGAAGCAACTTGTGTCAAGTATGTTGATGCATAGATAAGTATTTATTATCTTCGAATATTACATTTATCTACTCATTATAGTCTCTCTCTCTCTCATCTATATTTCTATACGTACTATAAGAGCTATTTGTCTTGATCTTTTCTGGAGATGCTCTTGTAGGAAAAAGAAGATTGATATCACATTCAGAGGGTGTCTGACTCTTCAGGGGTAACTTTGGATGAGGAGCTAAAAGATTGATATCAGACTTTGAGGGAGTCTAAAAATTCATCTTAACCAATCTTGGATGATCAATAGATTGATATCTTCTCTATGAGAGAAGTTCGAGGTGAATCCCTTATTTTCACCCTCTGTGCTAAGGCATGATGGATTTCATGTGTGTGACTCTATATTTTTTAATGGGCCTTCCCCTTGTGTAAATCATGAGGAAGTGACGACTTCCAAATGATTATCACTTGTATTTGTTAAATTTATTGAAAGGTGATGATCTTAAAATAACTTGATCTTCTATTGTGATAGACATCTTGTGATGGCTGCAACAGATCATGATAGATGGAAACTTATATTGTGATAGACATCTTGTTATGGCTGAAACTGATCATTATAGATGGAAACTTCTATTGTGATAGACATCTTGTGATGGACGAAATTGATCATGATAGATGGAAACTTCTATTGTGATAGATATCTTGTGATGGATGAAATAGATCATGATAGATGGCATCTTCTATTGTGATAGAAACCTTGTGATGGCTGAAATAGATCATGATAGATGGCATCTTCTATTGTGATAGACATCTTGTGATGGCTGAAACAGATCATAATAGATGATGTAAATGTTCTTATGGTAAGTGCACATTACCTATAGGATATTTTTGAGTTATGGTGAATATCATGAGACTTGATATTCTTTGTCAGACCATATATCTGATATCATATTGAGGTGATATCTAAAATACTTTTTAGTTATGGTGAATATCATGAGACTTGATATTCTTGGTTAGACTATATCTCAGATATCATATTGAGGTGATATCTAAAATACTTTTGAGTTATGGTGAATATCATGAGACTTGATATTCTTGGTCAGACCATATCTCTGATATCATATTGAGGTGATATCTAAAATATTTTTTGAGTTATGGTGAATATCATAAGACTTGATATTCTTGGTTAGACCATATCTCTTGATATCACAATGAGGTGATACCTTTTCTCTTTAAAGTAATGGATCTTTTGTGAATTTTATTTTGATGAATTTTATCTTCCCTACTAATAGGGAGTGTTAATTTTTTTTGTAGCTATGGTAAGGGTCATAAGTGTTGACACAGGAGACCACTACACATTTTGTTTGATCATCCTCCCTAGCTAAGAGGGAGTGTTAATCTTTGTAGCTTCTGTTGTATGATCATTAGAATACATATAATATATGTTGATTAATAATAATATAATATATATATATATTTTATATTATTATTAATCATATGAAATTTAATATTTAATTATTATATTATTCTTAATTAATAATTGATTGATGAAACATTATAAGATTGATTGAATTATAATTAATGGGAAGAGGCATGTCCTTTCTTATAAATAATAATAAATAGACATGTCCCATGAAGGGACATGTCTCTCCTATCCTCATTCCCAATATAAATGAAAGAGAGATTTTTGCATTTGGAAAATACATACAACATGGAGTGTTATTACATTTGTAGCTATCGTAAAACTTAACAGATAGAAAGAGTACAAGTTGTGGTGCATTTTTCCTTGGAAAAAGATTGGTTTCTTAGTTAAGAAAGAAGCATAACTATATTGCTCAATCTACTGCTGAATCAAAGTATGTTTCTACTACTATAAATTGCACTCAAGTTGTTTGGATGAACAAATGCTGAAGGACATTGGAATAATATTTGAAGAGCCAGTGATTATCCATTGTGATAACACTAGCACAGTAAATATGTCAAAGAATCTTGTAATGCATTCATAAACTAAACACATTTCTATTAAGTATCATTTCTTGAGGGAGAAGGTAGCAGAGAAAGAGATTAAAATGGAGTATATTAGCACAAAGGAACATATAGAAGATATATTTACAAAACCTTTGCCAAAATATGCTTTTGAGTATCTCAAAAGAATGCTTGGAATTAGAGCCCCTCGTGAAAATTAATTAATGCATATATGCATCAGTCTAGTGGCTTTTAGAGCTATATCATTTTTTGAACTTGATGTATGGATCTACTCCTCAGGGGGAGTGATCGCAGGAACACTATCGAGCATATTTGGGTGATCTTGCACTTGGCTGTTGGACATGAAGATTTGAAAAAGCTACACCTTACAGAAGATTACGAATGAGTTATGGAACCCTTTGCCACTATTTCCAAAGGGAGAAATATTCTATGTGAAAATCCCTACTATTTTGGGCAGATTTGTGTTGAGGATATTGAGAAGATTGTATTGAGAGAGAGTATTTTTGGGTTGATGGATTTTCCCATATGTTCCCATCAATTCCAAAGGGGGATATTTTTGGACGATATTAGTTTTGGATACTATTCACATTTTTGATACTCATGTTGTCACTGATGTCAACATATGTTTCTGTGAAGAGGACATACTGGTTATTTGACTGACAAAAGTATACCAGCATTGTACAAATGTTTCAGAATGATCAAAGACAAGGATATGAAGAAGGATGTGTGATGACCTTATTTCTAAGGTCTCTTGACTAGAGGTTACATATTTGTGATGTTACAGATGATTTGGTGAAGACTGGTTTATGGACTATAATAGTAACGCTTGACAAAGAAGGTCTTTGTATTTTGTCTATATCTTATAGATGGAGATATTTCAGCACATGTGAGATTATGGGATGACTAAGGACACATTGAATAATGTTCGTTACTGATCGATTATTGTGAAAGTACTAGTGACATTAGTTGTAGCATGTATTCTAGAGGAGACCTATTTTGGTGGTTGAATTCAGACATGTAGCGTGTATTATGAATTGTGAGTGTGGATTGTGAATCTTGGAGTATAAATTATGGATTGTAATTGATGTTTACTTGTTATAGGTACTGTGTGTATCTTAGCAAGGGGTTAAACATCTATTTGTATATTGGGAAAGCCTAATTGGCTGACATAATTAATTATTTTGTATTGGGAAAGCTTAATTGGCTGACCTAATGAATTATTGTAATAGGGTAGATATGAGTGATCTTTTCTTTTGGAAAGATGTGGTAGAGATTGAAAAGGAAGAGAAGTGTAAGATGTGAGGCTTTTTTTTCTGTTGGATGTAGAGCAAAGTTTGTGATGAGAATACTTCATTGGAACTGACCAAGCAAAGAGAGTTGCTATCAGATAGTTCACTAGATTGTATATTTCCTATATATACTTTATTGGATTGTTAATCCTTTAGGGTGGCTTTAACCTTCTTTGGGAAGTGTGCCTGAGTAGTGAGCCTACTATTTTTGTTGACTCCTAATAGGGACTCAGTACTATAATGTTGTAATAAGCTCCTAATATGGCTAAATCTTTTAAGAGGGATACTATACTCTCAGTACATTATTTGTGGGTGCTAATTTCCACCATGGTTTTACCTTTAACAGGGTTTCCTCGACAACAAGTATTGTTTTCTTGTGTTGGGATTTACTGTGTTATCGTTTGAATTGTAATTTTGGTTTATAAAGTTTAAAGTTTAATATTCTATATCACAACTGATTCACCCCCCCCCCTCTCAATTTTTCTTGTAGACTATTATTCCTAACAGAACATAGTAGTGTAGAGATCAAATTTCTCATTGAATGCAATCAAACCTTTGTATCAATGAATCAAATATTTGTACATATGAGCTTTGAAAAACACACTATAATGATCGGTAACATAAATGTAAAATAATTGAGTATACAATCAAATGAATCATCATGAATAAGATTAAAGGTACTGATATATCCTTTTTTTCATCAAGGTAAAAAAAAAAAAGGAAACATACTCCACCTTTATCCTTGATGGAAAAAATCAGCCATCATTGAATCAAAGCACAATAATGTCACTAAATCATGTACTACAGAATTATGCATATAAATATATAAAGTTGCAACTGTAGAAGGTTGTCACTTGATTAAATTAGTGTACCCATGAATAAATTGTATCATGCCAATGCTGAATATATGTCATAAAGAAGAGATAAAATAGATAATCCTTAGAACATAATATTCCATAAGGGAAATCAGGAAGAATCTGAAGGATAAACCAACTATGCATCAAGGGTTGATGGTCTTTATTTATGACCATCTTAAAACTAAGGCCATTGAGTACCTGCTCCCTTAGGGATCTATTTTTGGGGATGATGATTCAGATTGGGATTATTCTATAGATAATAGCTCAGATAACGAGACTGAGGAGGGTTCTGATTCCTCATCTAAAGAAAAGAATAACAATAAGGGGAAAGCTAAGGGAAATGGTGTGGCTTATACTTCAGAATAAGTTTGAAGACTAAACCCAAAACACCCCATATTGAGTTGTATTCCTCGTCAGAGCAAGGAGAATATAGTGAAGAAGAAATAGAGGAGGGAAAAGAGGAAATAGAGGAGGATGGGGAAAGTGCCCCACCTAAGAAAAAAGCTAAGCCTTGTGGAGTGGCCCATGAAGCTCAAGAAGAGAAGGTGTTTAATGATGATAACAATGGGTATCATGAAGGGAATAGAGAAGATAAGGAGGAGAATGCTAAAGAGTTGAACAAGTGAGAAGGTACTTCTATAAATAGTATTTCCTTGGTAGTTATGGACAATAGGAAACATACAAAAAAAAATGAAGGAAGATTATACTAGAGATAAGAATACCCACATAAATCAGAATGGGGTTTCCACCTGAATGAGTAAGGAATGGGGCCAAGAGTTTCTGTAATACTCTAGAGAAGATGTTTGATGAAAATTATCAGATTAATCAAAATTTCCTAAGATATGGTAAAAGACTAGACATTCTAGAGCCCATGGTTCTTAGAAAGGAGAATTCTCTGCCAGAATATATCAAGAACATGACATATTCCATAGGGTAAGTGGAGGACATCTCAGAGGAGTCCAAATTTAGGGTCATTGATAACAAGTTTCCTATTCAAGAGAGTGTTGCTGCTAATAATAACCTAGATTCTAGGATTACTATTATAGATATGAGGATTTATAATATTGAAGGGTTCTTGATGAAAATGGGAGAAAAAAGCTATAATATTCTTAAAGCCTCAACAGACCATGTGAAGATCCTTATGGGAAAATTAGAGCATGATAGGATTGGTGTGGAAGATGAAGTTGAAAAGGTTGCTGAAGAGGCCTTTGACCCAGGGAAGAGAACCTACTCGAGCACAAAAAAGAGAGTCATCCACAATGAAAAGGACTCAGAGGAACATAAGAATGCAATGGTTAATATGGACCTTATGGTCATTGAAGTTGTTGAGCTCCTTAAAATATTTGATTAGTTTGGTTTTTGGTCTTTTCCTTTTTAGCTTGTTGTCTTTATAGTTGTTGGGCTTTAGTATTTCCTATTGGTTGCTATCTTTTTGTTTTGGTTGCCAGCTTTTTCCCCTTTTATCTTTTCAATATGTATTTTTAGTTGGTTCAAGAAGTGCTTAAAAGTTATATCTGATGGATTCAAAATTTGAAATGTCATTGTTTGGCCTAAAAAAAGTTCCTAGAGATTGGTATTCTAGGTTGGATGCCCCCCTTACAACTAATGGATTCATTAGAGGTGGAGTGGACACCACCTTTTATATCAAGACTGAAGGTAAGGATATTCTGGTTGTTGAAGTATATGCAGATTTCAAATTCTACTTTGACATTTCCATTTCAAATAAAGTCCTATTGAATGCATAAGGTTGGTTTCCATTTGTAGATTTCAAATTATGTTTGACATTTCAGCTCTATCAAAGCCTACACCTATTAAGTCCATGCTTTTTTTTTGTAAAATGCTAACTTGTTATTCTAAATAGTTAATGTTTTGATCCTTATTAGCAAGACAAGTTTTCTAACTATCAATGAATTGATTTCATGTTCCTAAATCAACTTGCAAGATTTGATTAGTGCTTTCATGTGTAGCCAAAAGATTTTTGAGTCTTTTGACTTCCATAAGAGCAAAAATAATATCTTCTTCAATATCTACCTCTTCTTCTAGATCTACTTCACTATTTTCAGATTCAGAAGAATTTTCTACCTTGCTGGAAATTTTCCTATTAGCAAGTTCAACTTCTTCCATAAAGAGTGTTTCATCACCTTCATAAGGCAATTCATCTGACTCATCCTCAGAGTCTTATTTAGTAGAGATACTCTTCCTTTTAAGATTACTGAATTTATTTTTAGGGGTCTAGGTCTTTCTCTTTGAAAAATTTTAATTTTTATCCTCGTCATTATTTTGATCAATATAAGGACATCTAGTAGAAAAATGTCTTGATTTACCACAATTGAATCATTTGTAGAGTAATTTAGCCTTGTATTTATTTTTCAATTTCTAATCAATTAAATCTTCAAAGCATCTGAAAGTTCAGACTCACTATCAACTTCCTCTTTCTTCTCTTCTTTAAAAGTAGTTTCTTTGGAGGTGGAAGGATTGTTTCCATTCCTCATTTCATAGGCTGTAAGTATGCCTTGTAGTTTATGCAAAGACATTTTAGAAAAGTTTTTATTTTCTTCTTAGGTTGATATTTTAGTCTCAAAATTGTGCAACAAGGCTCTAACAACCTTAGTCACTACATCATATCCATTGATAGTTTCTCCAAGACACCTTCGAGCATTGACAACTTCATCTATTAGATTAGAAAGTAATTTACTATAGTTTCATCATCTTTCATTTTCAAAGAATCAAATTGATTTTTGAGAATGAGAAGTTTAGACTCTTTCACTTTATCATCTCATTGATAAATAGATTCGAGTTTTTCCCATATGCCATTTTTCATATTTACTGTACATAAATTTAACAAATACATCCTTAGTAAGACCACACAAGATAGAAAAATTAACCCTTGCATCCAATTAATATTTTGTTTTTTCATCAATATCTATAGGCATAGTAGAGGGGACAGTGTATTTACTAGTTACCACCTCTGATGTAATGACAAATCTTTCTCCTTAACCCTACCTTCTCAAGGGTCTTCCCTAGGCCTCTACTCTAGCCTCTCAGGGTTCTTCATAAATCCTAAATTCATAAGGATTTCATTCTCAATGCTTCTCCCTTCAATTTATCAACATCAACCAAGGAATAAACTCAATTAATAACACTCCAACAGAAAATGCACTTAAGCAAGAAAATGTTGTCATTGACAACATTGTCAATTTTGCAAAGTTGTCAACGACTTTGACAACTTGTGAAAACTTGTAACAAAAATTGGTCAACACACCTTAAAACTTATCCAAAGCATACTTAACCTTACTAGATCATAAAATGGGTCTCCCAACCCTTCTTTGTCCAATTTATCCCTAAATTCACAAATACAACATTTGCAACATTTGTCAAACTTGTCAAATTTGGACAAAACTATATCCTAAGGACACCAATGACCTAGTTAGGCCTCCTGCCCCATCGCAACACACATAAGGGACTAACTGGTGTAGGACCACCTAAGGTTATAAATATTTATAGGATAGAAAGCTTTTCAGTTTGTAAGGTGTTTTGTTCCACCATTCTTGTATGACCGAGGTCAATCATTGAACAAACACCATAGTTGCTAAATAGTTATTTCCTAATTTAATTATGTGTTGAGGTAGCTTATAAACCTCTAGAAATCCAAAAAGGCTCTAAGTAACAAAAATTGATAAAGTGGCACTAAGTTATACTGGTGCTCAAGAAACTCTGTTGTTCAGTAATGCTACTCAGGAATCTTTCTTGGTTTACTCTAGGTTGCTCATGTATGTTGTGCAGAATGCTCAGGGTGTTGCTCGATGATGTTGCTCAGGGTTGCTTGTGGATTTTGGTTTGTTCACTGATGCTCAGGTATTGAAGGAAAAAAAAAATTTGACGCTTCGGACTGGTGCTCGGTAATGGTGGTCTGTTGCTCAGTTATGTTGGTCAACGGCCTAAGAAACGTAGGATGTGACATTTGTGACTAGCTGGGTCAACCGCAATGGCTCTCAATGTGTTAATTTTTATTTTGATGGATAGTGACACCTGTTCTAGTGATGGGAGTGTCATTTATGGCTCGAACATGCCTTATGTGCAAAGGTGGTTTAAGTTGTTAAAGAGCACAAGATATTTTTGAGACATTTCTAAGAGATAGATATATAGTTGAAAGATTTTCTAAGTGTAGTAGAGAGTAGACAAAAGATAATGTATTGTAATTTGTAATAGAATAATTTTTGTGAATACAGAGAGCATTTAGAGAATCATCTTCAGCATTTATGTGATGGATTCCATGTGTAGTGTGTTTTATTGTGTTATTCAGGTTGAACTAGCCGGTTTATCTTGGAGGGTGGATCTATCCTATTAGATTCCAAAGTATGAGATAGTATCTTTATGACAAGAACCAAGTCTAGAGCACTTGAGGTGAAGATTTTAGTGACTTCCTCAAATTAGGGTTTGATAATACCCTATAAGGTCCATTTTGTGGCCTTGAAATAGAGTCAAGCTAACTCTAGGTAGCAACTAGACTTAGGATTATACATCACTAACTATCCCTCTTATTACTCTAGTGGCTTGGCTAAGACCACTACAAGCCAAAACTTGACTAGGAACCCTAGGTTAGAATGTAGCCTTACCTAGGTGCTCCTGCACCATACTCACCCACAAAGGAAAGTTATGTCACTCCTATGGAAAATCCATCATCTGAAATGCCCAACTTCTTGAATTCTATAGCTGCAATCCATGTTGCCTCTGACTCTGGCTTATGCTTCCACTTGATGATATTTTCCATGTACACCTTGTGTCTTGTGGTCTTCTTAACCCTTGAATCTAAAATGTTGTCTACTTTTTTCTTCACCTTGGGAGGTAAAGCATCAGATTCTACATCTTTTCCAACCTTGTCTCTATTTACAACCCTCTCAGTTAAGGGTCCTTTAAACTTGATCAAGTCTGCTACATTGAAAATACATGAGATGCTCAAATTAGTAGGTAGGTCTAGTTTGTAGGCATTAGCCCCATATTTGGCTAAGATCTTACAAGGTCCTACTCTCTTCATCTAGAGTTTGGTAGGAACTCATTTCTACAACCTACATTTTTTCAAAGGCACCATGACATAATCACCCACTTCAAATTGAACATCCTTTCTCCTCTCATTTACTTTAGCCTTCAATATTTTAGTAGACTCTAATATAGTATTTTTCACTTGTTCTTGAATCTCCTTCATGGTTTGAGTGAAGTCTTCAGCATGACCACTCCTGTACTCCATAGCTCCAAGGTCTCTAAGCTTACACACACCCCTTGGGTGCATCCCATAAACAAATTCAAATGGATTTCTACCTATTGTTCTATTAACACTGTCATTGTATGCATATTTTTCTTGGGGAATGACCACATCCCATGTCTTCCCATACTCCTTGGTTAGGCACCTTAACAAGTTACCAATAACTTTGTTAACCATCTTAGTTTGGCCATCAGTCTGAGGGTAGTAAGCTGAACCAAATGATAAGTTAGTACCCAATCTACTCCATAGTGTTTTCCATAAATGGCTCATGAACTTAACATCCCTATCTGAGACAATGCTTAGGGGTAGTCCATGGATTCATTCAATATCCTTGAAAAACAAATGTGCAATGTTGCTAGCATCATGTGTAGTTCTACAAGGTATAAAATGACTCATCTTACTAAATTTTCCTACCACAACATAGATAGTGTCATGGCCACGCTTTGTCTTAGGTAACCCTATAATTAAATCTATGCTAACACACTCCCATGGTCTGTTAGGGATTGGAAAAGGTTAATACAAACCTACATTGCTAGCTCCTCCTTTTTCCTTCATTCACACTACACACTATTCAACATACTTTGTTACATCTCTTACCAAATTTGGCCCATGGTAAAATCTTTGGACTAACTCTATGGTTTCGTTCACACCAAAATGGCCACTCAAACTTCCATTATGCTTCTCCTAGATGATATTTTATCTCATTAAACCCTTAGGAACACACAATTGGTTCCTGTTAAACAAAAACCCACTCTGCAAGGTAACATCATAAAATTGAATATGAAAGTGATTCTAAAAATCAAAGAATAACTTATAGGCTTCACCAAAGTCTTCATCTTCTCTATAGAGGTCCTTGAAACTATCCTTCCCAATACTCTTCAATAGAACTTCCTAAATGCTTAGAAACCTCCTACTCAGGGCATCTACAACCTTGTTTAATTGTCCTTTCTTGTGCTTAGTTGTGAATGTGAATGCTTGAAGGTATTCCATCCACTTCAAATGTTTGTTACTAATCTTCTCTTGTGTGTTTATATAGGTAAGGGCCTGATTGTCAGTAAACACTACAAATTATTTTGATATCAAGTAATGTCTTGACTTCCTAAGAGACTGAACTAAGGCATACAATTCCAAGTCATAAGAAGAATATTTCTTGTTGGCTTCATTTAACTTTTCACTGAAGAAGGCTACTGGCCTACCTACTTTGCTCAACAAACCCCCTACTGCCATTCCACTAGCATCACACTCCAAAGTAAATAGTTGATCAAAACTAGGGAGTCTAAGGATAGGTTGCATTGATACTTTCTTTTTCAACTTTTCAAATGCTTTCTCTACTTTAGAGGTCCATCTAAACATAGTCTTTAGACCACCCTTAATGGTGTCTAGCATTGGGGCACAAATACCACTGAAATATCTTATAAAATTTGTATAAAACTGAGCTAACCCATGATAGCTCCTTACTTCTATCCCTGTGGTTGGTGTGGGCCAATTCAGAATAGCCTCCACCTTGCTTGGGTCCATCTTCAATGAACCTTGGGATAGAAAAAATCCCAAATATACAAGTTCTTGTTTGAAGAACTCACACTTCTCTAGGTTGATTGATAACTTTTCTTCTTGAAACCTTTTGAGTACCATCTCCACATGCTTCACATGCTCCTCTATCATCTTACTAAAGATAAGTATATCATCTAGATACACTACTAAAAATATCCCTATGAAGTCCTTAAGCACTTCATTCACGAGCCTCATGAATGTGCTAGGGATATTTGAGAGGCCAAATGGCATAACTCTCCACTCGTACAACCCATTAGTAGTATTAAAATTTGTCTTTTATTCATCCCCATCTTTAATTCTAATCTGGTGGTACCCACTTTTTAAGTCTAATTTAGTGAAAAACTTTGCCCCTCCAAGATAGTCCATCAAATCCTCTATTCTAGGAATTGGAAATCTGTATCTAATTGTGATTCTATTAATAACCCTAGAATCAGTATAGAGTTTCCACTTACCACCTTTCTTGGATGCTAAGACCATAGGTACGACACATGGACTAATACTCTTCATGATTAGTCCTTGGTCTAATAGCTCTTGTACTAGTCTAGCCACTTCCAGGTTCTGGTCTGGAGTAAGCTTATATGCTTCCTTATTTGTCAATGATGCACCTGTATGTAGTAGATTTGGCCTTGTTAATCAACCATACACTTCAACATAGTCTTTATTCATCAGATGCACACAAGAATGAATATGAGATTATTCATCTTTCCTATCTACATAATTTGACCTGTTACCTTCTATCTAGACGGGGTTTCGAAATAGCTCTCAGAACGAGAGTCTCACAACCATAGACCAATCCAGAATGAAGAATTTATGCTTCCACGAATGCAATGCAATGATTAATCTAGAAATGAAACATGCAAGACTAATCTAAATGATCCATTTAAGCTAGAAATGAGATTAAAACTATGCCATGATTTCAATGTAATTATTCTAGAAATTGAAATTAATCTATTGCAAAACAGGATTATTCTATATGAGATTATGAACTAAGAATGTAACAACAATTCAATATTCTAACAATGCATATGACTAGAAATTCAGGAAGGGTTTGAATATGAAATGGGAGTTCTTTTATAGACTCAGAGACTCTTCAGAATGGAAAGTTTCCTCTTTGAAATAAAACAGATAGAAAAGCCAGTTCAATTTCGAAAGATTTCTTTAAAAGAAATCAATAAATTGTTTTCCCTTTGCTTTAATTGTTTTCTTTCTTTGATTTTAACTATTTTATTTGATTTTAACTGTTTTCTTTCTCTTTAAAGCACAGTTAATTCAAAACTTCTATTTCTGAACTGAAGATAAGATTTTGTTGACAATATTTAATTAATAAAATAGAATATGACCTCATAATTGCTTTTTCTCAATTATCTGAATATTTAAATTCAATTATTGAAAATGAAGATATTTATTTAATAATTAAATATCATTTAATTCCCTTTTTATGTGTCTTAGCTAAAGAGGGTGAATTTAATTTAATTAAAGTGCTAGGACTTTATAATTAAATTAATTTGATCATAAGGTTTGTTTAGCCAATAGATATTTAGGAATTAAACATAATGTATAATTAATCCAAATTTTAGGATTTTCTGCATTTGCCACTTAGGTCGAGTAGAGTCAGTTAAAAATTAGAATCGCCTAGTATAATAGGACTTTGATGATCCAAAAGAATGACAAATGCAACAAAATTGGTTAGGGTTGCAAGATGCCAATTTTGGGGTGTTACATTTTGCCCCTCTTTGAATTCATGTGTGAGTAGCGCATTGATTCAAAGAATAGTCTGATGCCTAAAGCATAGAAGAATAGATTTGAATATTGGTAATGCAAAGATTGATTGATGAAGATTCCAGAGCCATCTCCAAGACAGAGCTTGACTCTTCGAAGTCTAGGTTAGGTTGTCAAGACATCGGTCAAATAGAGTTTTTGAGGGTCATCTCAAGAACGAAGCTTGATCCTCAGGGATCTAGGTTAGAATGTCCTGATACCTAATAGATAAATATTTTGAGAGTCATCTCCAGAATGAAGCTTGATCCTCAGGGATCCAAGTTAGAATTCCCCAATACCTAATAGATTGATATCTTTCACAAGGTTATCCCTAGAACAAGGCTCAACCTTCAGGAGTTAGGGTTAGATTGCCCCGATACCTGTCCAACAAGATAATCAATAGAGATTTTAGGACTATCTCCAGAATGAAGCTTAGTCCCCCAATATCTAGGTTAGATTTCCAAGACATTGGTTAGATTGATATCTTTCACAAGGCTATCCATAGAATGAGGCTTAACCTTCAAGAGTTAGGGTTAGATTGCCTTGATACCTGTCTCAAAAGATAGTAAATAGAGGTTTTTAGGACTATCTCTAGAATGAAGCTTAGTCCCCCAATATCTAGGTTAGATTTCCAAGACACTGGTTAGATCAAGTTTTTGAGAATCATCTCCAGAATGAAGCTTGATCCTCAAGAATCTGAGTTAGATTTCTCAGATACTTAATAGATTACAAGATGTAGGGAACATAGATGCCCCTATTGATTGCAGAGTATCCAGTTTTGACTGTGAGGTACAAAAAACTAAACATGCTCCAAGTGATGAGATGCCCCTAGCAAATGAGGACTTTTGAAAATCAGATCAAATTGATAAAAATAGATTTAATGATGTAATCATCCTGCCCCCTCGGGAGAGAAATGGAAAGATGACATGTCATAATGATGTTTTAGAACAAGAAATAACAGATAGATGTTGAATCGGAGATCAAGAATAACTCAGAATAGATTACAGAAGAATCTGGAAGACTTAGAAGCAATTTTGAGTGATTTCAAGGTCTAGGTTGACCAAGTTTGATTAGGGTTGACCACAGTTGACCAAAGTTGACTTTTGAGGAAAAAAAGTCAAATATTTGACAAAACATTGATTAGATATGAGTCTAACAAGAAAGCGATGTCATAAAGTCGACTGCACAAGTGTCTGATCACGTCTGTTCCAAAAATTTTAAAATGCAATTTTGAGCTATATAGAAGTGTCAGATTTCAATTTCAATTTTGATCATGAAAATGGATTCAGAGCGGTCGAATAGGTAATGGTGAATTTTTAATGCAAAATGGAGCACTTTGAAAAATTAGGTCAAAACCTATATATGGACCAAAAGGTCATTTCCAAATCATTTCAACCTTTTGACTTTTGTAAATTGAGCTCTGAGCAAAAATGGTGGTCCCCTATAGCACACATCAATTTGAGCGATCTAGGAGGCACAGTCAGCTGATAGCATACGGACCTCTGGTAAGTGGTCAATGAACCTTGCTAGGATTTCAAGTTTTATCAATTTCTATCAATTTTTGCAAGTTTTAGCACATTTTTAGGAAACTGTCTGCAGGATTTCGTGCGAAGAAGTAGTTTCTTCGCGTGGCTCGCTAGGAAATATCACGCAAGAAACTACCTTCTCACGCCATGCGAAGGGAAATCTGATGTGGGAGAGTACCCACTTTCATGCGAGAAACCCTCCTAGAGGTCATTTTCTCACGCAAAATGTAAACAAAGTTTGTGTGAGTGTAAATGTTCGTGTGACTCGAAGAACTTTGCACAAAAGAGTACTTTTTTGCGTGAAATTTTGCTTCTTCACATGGAGAAAATTGAGTAGTTAGAATAAAAAATGAGTCTGCATCATGTCCAATAGCATTTTTGTTAGCGTTGTTACTATTTTAAGATGTCTTTAATGCTTTATTGTCTCGTTATGCTTTGATTGTCTCAGATTACTGATCGTGCACTGTTGTTTGCATGTTTTGTAGGTTGACTTTCTGGATATCGCCTTTAGGTCACACCACCCAGCCATCAGCAGACTAGTGGGATAGCTAGATGATGTAGAGAAAATGCATCTAGATACTTTGGGCCTGACTTCTCTATGTGATGTACCCAAGATTCGGGTCAATCACAGATTATTGGGAGCGCTTGTTGAGCATTTCCATTCGAAAATGAACACTTTCAATCTGCCACAGGGTGAGATGACCGTGACCCCGGAGGATATCTATCAGATATTGAGGATTCCATTTCATGGAGCTAGGGTGGAGTATGAGGTGCAACCCAGGTTAGGGACACTGGCCCTGAGAGAGATTTTACAGGGTGACTTGGTCATGGGGAGAGCTATCTTGTGGGAGGATCTTATTAGTACGTACGGCCTGACACACAGGTTACCAGTAGTACTAGCATGTTTCTTAGGTTTCTATCTGATGCCCAATCATGGACAACATGGTCTAGAGTGTGGCTGGGGCAGGATGCTACAGCAGATGCTAGCCCGACCGAGACTTTACAGATGGGGTTAGTGCATGTTGGACCACATGTATCACGAGATGCATGAG
Source organism: Thuja plicata (assembly GCA_018584345.1). NCBI lineage: Eukaryota > Viridiplantae > Streptophyta > Pinopsida > Cupressales > Cupressaceae > Thuja > Thuja plicata. The sequence continues at coordinate 450,570 of MU224912.1, read as the reverse complement.
ATCGTCTATCGGGAGGCAAAGAGTATGGTAGCCAGAGTATTTGTACTATAGGTATGGGCATGGGAGCACCTTCCCGTGACTAGGCCAATATGAAAGGATATGAGGCAGCCTTTAGAGCCATATATCTATAGATACAGGGGTATGATTACTCAGCCAGCGCTAGGTAAGATAGATCAGTGGCGGGCCCATCTTGACGACCTAGCAGTGGTAGTCTGGAGGCCATGGAGACTGACAGAGGTATGGGATGATGCTTTAGAGAAGCTTATTTATATGTTTTTTTCATGTGCTATGATTGGCTAAGCCATTACAGTGATAGAGAGATTCCCATAGAAGCGGGTATGATGGCAGTTTGGTTGTCCACAGGATATTTCTCAGGAGTATACCACCTATGCTCAGTTCATAGATGAGGTGAGGAGAGGCTGGCTGACAAAGCTAGATGAGGTATGGACTATGATTGATATATGAGCATTGGCCCCGGTATAGTGGGACTACTTGAGAGATGTAGCAGATGGCGGTGTGACCGTAGAGTTTCAGGAGCATTTTGTGACCCATCCATTCCCTAGGTTCACAGATCCAATTAGGATGGCAGGCTGAGGATAGGTAGTACCACCATAGGTAGTTCAATAGTAGGTGTTGATGCCCCCACCATAGTAGAGACCATAGCTGGTGCCACCCCCACGTACAATATAGGTGGACATACCAACGCATGAGGTGAGGATAGATCCCGGTGCCAGTGGCAGTGGGAAGCAGAGCCAGAGGAGGATAGTCGCACATTTGGAGGATGTTCAAGAGAAAGCTAAGTAGTAGGAGGTCCCACTTGAGGACCCTATGTAAGAGGACCAGGCTGTATAGGAGCTAGGACAGGGTGACACACCACCATAGGTGTAGGAGGTCCTGCGTAGAGCCAAAGAGAGGATCAGATCACTAACCAAATAGGTTGGTGACTTGACCGTACAGGTGGTCATGTGAGATGCATGAATCTTAGATAGAGAACATGAGGTACAAGATCTCTAGGAGAAGCTACGGGTGGCACAGAAGGAGATCCAACATCAGACTACCTGAGCGGTGTACTACTATGCATCATATATAGGGGTGGTGCCTGATGAGGCATCATAGGTTGCCAGATTCTTGATATATGCCAGAGGGTTGGAGGGTGCATAGGCACCACCTCCACCAGATAGGCCTCCACCTCCACCTCCTCCAGGTGATGAGGGAGAAGGCTAGAGTTATTTTTGATAGATTTTAGAGATGAGATCATAGGATGTATCTGATGCGTTGGCATCCATGTATTATATTGTTATTTTGAGATAGACCATGCTCAAGTAGCACCATTTTGTATTTGTATCGACACATTGGATATATATATGAGCTCATCTTTTGGTATCATCACATGTGTCATGTTGTCTTTTATGAGATGTTTCCTATATGCGTAGATGTTTAGATGATTTAGAATGTATGCAAATAGATGAACATGTTTGAGATATATGTAAATGTATGAAATGCACATGTATGTAGATGCAAAGATATATGTATGAAAATGATAGATGTGAATGCACTTATGAATGAGAATATATTAATGAAATGTCTAGATGATAATGAGTTGTGAATGTGTAATGTATATGGTACTAACATCTCATGTAGGATGATGAATGCTAACCAAAAGAACATGTGAAGAATCGAGAATGAGGACCGAACACTTTTGCAGTCATGATGAAACTAGGATAGTGAAGAAGAACTCCCCTATGTATGAACTCAGGAGAATGCAATGAAGAGAACACCGAATCGCTGCCACAATGCAAGTCTAGAATGAAAATGCAATCTAATGCTAGATGCAATGTGAAAGTGCAATTCTAGGACATGGTTGTGAGACCCATCATAAAATCATCATCATTGAGCATTTTTTGGAATAGCGAAGTTGATACAACCTTTACTGGCACCACAATGCAACCATAAGGATATGAATATGACTTGCATCAAATAAAATGTAGGAAATGAACACAAGCACCAAGGCACAAAAGCCAAGATGACCTGAACATTGTTTCCAATTAATGTTGCAAGAGTACACCAGTATCGAGGAATTCAAAGCCAAGATAACCAGGAGTGTGATCATGTGTAAACAAACAAAGCAGTAAAAAACAGAGAAATAATAGCCAAGGAGATAGTATCGACCTCACCATGGTGTGCAAATAAATAAGATCCAAGGATGTGAGGTTGTTCCACCTTAGTGCGTGAGCTCTTATCACATACACCCTATTTATTTGATGTTACCAGATCATTGGGACTACACCAACAAGTACTAGAAAAAGAAAATATCAATGAAATTCATGAGAACAGATAGCATACAAAGAAATATTTAATCATAACTCAGCTAGTTTCAAGGTTTTTGAATATGTTCATGTTTAGAGGTGTTGAAAAACATCGTTGTGCTTGTGAGTGCATTGTGTTTGATCATTATTGATAGATGTTTACATTTGAGATATCCAATGTATGTTGAAAAACATAGATGTGTCCAAAGATAGTGTTAAAAAACACTATTTATGGTGGTGTTTAAAAACACCAGTTTGTGTCAGTAGCGAGTTGTTCTTGAGAAGTGACAAGATTACTGACTCAAGTGTAAATAAAAAATGTGATCAAATGGGGGACACATGCCCCCCAGTAACACTGACTAACTTGAGGTATGTTGCAAGGACAAACAAGAGTTGGTTGCCCCCAAGCGTATGGCACTGAATCAATGTCAAGTCAGGAGGGTCCGCAAAGGAACCAAAGTGTCACGAAAGTGACCAAAAGCTATGTACAAGCTAAAGCAAAGAATGCCAAGATTATGTATCGATAGATAGAGTGTTTGATTGTAACTCCAACTATAATAGATGTGAGAAATCTCAATAGTAGGGCGACAGTAGACAAACGTAGTGAGAACCACTTGCGACTGACACAAGAGAGATGCTCAAGTGAAGAGATCGTATGACTAGCTAGACATCAGTAGGAAAACACAATGAGAACCACTAGTGACTGATGTTAGGGATATTATCAAGAAGAGAGGACTCAGTATAAGCTAAGCGACAATAGGCAGTCACAGTGAGAACCAATGGTGACTGTCACAAAGTAGATCCCAAAAGGTAATAGGACAATGCCCTCAAGACCAGTAGGGTTTCCCTGAGAGTATGACCAGTTTCAATCCATGTAAGTTGGTGTCTTGATGAGAACTGAAAGCAAATGTAAGCAGAAAAGTAGGAAAGTAGCAATGCAGGAAAGAAAATGTGTAAAGCTAAGTGGTGCTGTGATAGATATAGCATTGTGGAACAAGAGGCACCTGTTTACCAGGTTTTCACCTTCTTGGCAGATTTTTTTTTTTTTTTTGCTACCATGACTCCTGTTTGCTAGGTTTTCATCAATGGCACCTTTTATCTTTTTCTCTTTTTTTGTATTTTTTTAATTTTTAATTTTTTGTATTTTTGGAATATATGATTTTTTTGGAGATACATCAAAGCACCTATCGCTAGGTTTTCACTAAGATGATCATTTTTTTAGGACTGTTTTTCAATTTTTAGAATTTTTTTTAGGACATTACTATATACAGGAGCATACTGAAGATGTCTCAGCTGTAGAACTATTTCAGATGAAGAGTGTTGATGGGCTCCTTGAGTTGTTCTCCTTTAGTAGTAGAAATTTGATAGGTACCAGACCCAAACACTGTAGTGATGACATACGGACCAAGCCAACTTGGTTCAAATTTCCCTTTCTGGATCCGATGTTGTTGATTCTTAGGGTTCTCCCTCAGAACGAGGTCACCCACTTGGAAATTCCTTGGTCTAACCTTCTTGTTATAGCTCTTGGACATTCTTTTCTGGTATACTCTAAGGTCATCAAACACCTTTTATCGACGTTCATCAAGTAGTCCGAGCTCTTGTAGCTGAGATATTTTGTTATCTTCATCAATAATGAGGCCTTTCAAGGAGACTCGCAGAGAAGGAATCTCAACCTTAATTGGTAACACAACATCTACTCCATAAACCAAAGCATAGGGAGTAGCCCCTGTTGGTTTTCTTATGCTTTTCCTATATGCCCAAAGAGCTGGATTGATCTGGAGATGCCAATCTCATCCGAATTTGTGCTCTATTTGATGCAGGATTTTAAGGATTGTCTTGTTGGATGCTTCTGCATGTCCATTACCCTAAGGATAATAGATGGAAGACAAATGCTGAGTAATTTTAAACTTAGAGCATAGCTCTGTCAAATCCTTTTTTTTGAATTGCCCCACATTATTAGTGATTATTGCTGAGGGTACACCATGCCTACAGATGATGTAGTTGAGAATGAATAGAGCTACTGATTTTCCATTGGCAACGGTGAGAGGGACTACCTCCACCCAATTGGTAAAATAGTCTGTAGCTGTGATTATAAATTTATGTCCATTTGAGGATGAGGGGTAAATCTGACCCACCAAGTCAAAGGCCCATTATTGAAATGGGCAGAAAGTAATGAAGGGAATAAGCTCCTTGGTTGGAGCATGAATCAGATTACCATGTAGTTGACATTATTTGTAAGACTTAGGAAACTGTGTAGCTTCTTTTTCCAAATCTGGCTAATAGTAACCAGCTCTAATAAGTTTATGGGCCAATGTCAGGTCATTAGAGTGAGATCCATAGATGCCTTCATGCACCTCTACTAACGCATGTTTGGACTCATCAGGTTCTAAACACCTAAGGAGGGTACCGTCTAGACCGTGCCTATACAAGTCATTAGCTATGATGAGAAACCATGAAGCACTACAGATTAAGTGACGTTTCTCATTCCGAGTGTAAGTGTCTGGAATAATCTGGTCATGAAGGTAAGAAAAGATATGATGATAGCGAGATGAGTCATGTCCAAAATAATTTTCATGACAAAATAGATCATCCGGGAATTAGGGGAATCATAGGCTAGGTGGCGTAACATCTCCACTAGGAATTCATGTTGAAAATCATTTTTTGGCATCTGTAGCATGGAGGCGAGAGTAGCCATGGTATCTGCTGCCTTATTATCTACCCTTGGAACTTGTTGAAATGTGATGTGAACAAAATACTATTTGAGGTCATCAACCAACCATTTATAAGGTACCAACTTATCATCTTTTGTCTGATAGATATTATTTACTTGATTGATGACTAACTGTGAATCCCCAAGGACATTGAGTTCATCTACTCGCCACTCAAGGGGGATCTTCATACCATTGATCAAGGCTTCATACTCAGCAATATTATTTGTACAAGGAAACAACATCTTATATGATTTTGGTAAAGAGTACCTTTGAGGTGTAATGAACAGTATCCCAGCACCTAACCCCTGTTGGGTAAATGAACCATCAAAAAACATAGTCCAGGATTGATGTGTGAGAAGTAATATGGACTCATCTGGGAATTCAATGTGTAATGGTTGATGATCTACTAGAGGTGCTTCTGCCAACTAATCTACAATCGCTTTCCCTTTGATGGCTTTCCTTTCTACATACTCAATATCAAACTCACTGAGAAGTATGACCCATTTAGCTAGTCTACATGTAGTGCTACAATTTTTGTGAAGCAAATACCACTGCAAGGCAAGCCTTCTCTGTAGCCTTGAAGTCCTCTCATTTGTCTGATATTCTTTGGTGGTGGCATTTCCATGATAGCTTGTAGTTTCACAGGATCCGCTTTGATTCCTTTGGAAGAGATGATATAGCTAAGAAATTTTCTAGATGTTATGCCAAATGCACATTTCTTAGGATTGAGCCTCAGACTAAATTGTTCCATGCGATCTAGTATAGGATCTAGATCTGCAAGATGTTTCCTTCAGTGCATGCTCTTAGCTAGAGTGTCATTCACATAATCTTCCATTATTTTATGCATCATGTCATGAAATATAGTAGTAATAGCTCTCTGATATGTAGCACCAGCATTTTTGAGTCCAAAGGGCATGACATTCTAATAGAAAGTGCCCCAGGCACATGTGAAAGTAGTTTTCTCTTGGTCCTCTGGTGTGATTTTTATCTAGTTGTAGCCAGAGAAACCATCCATTAGTGAGTACATTTCATACCCTGTTGTCATATCTACAATCATATTAATATTGGGCAATGGAAAATCATCCTTAGGACATGCCAAATTTAAGTCTTTGAAGTTTTTACAGACTTAGATAGATTTATCATGTTTTGATACTGGAACAATGTTAGAGATCCATTCTACATAGTCAATTTCTTTGATAAACACTACCTTAAGAAGTTTCTCCAATTCAACTTTGACAAGTAGAGCTACATGTGGATGCATTTTTCAAATCTTCAGCTTGACGGGCTTGACATCTGGTGCAATGGACAAATGGTGCATGATTAGATTAGGGTCTAATCTTGGCATGTTTGAATATTTCCATGCGAATTTTATCTTTTTGCTCCTGAAGAATGTAATGAATTCCTCTCTTTCTGCCTCAGATAGTGATTGTGCCAAATGAATGATCTGAGGTTTAGCCTCTATACCCAAGTTGATTGGTTGAGTTGGTTCAATAAGTACATATGATCTTTCCTGGAAATGACTCAGAAGTGCATCAAGTATCTCATCCTCTGGCGCCTCAGAGAGGTTTTCACCCTTGGATACGTCTTTTATTTTGACCATTTTAGGCTCTGATACTGCCAAAATGTGGTTTTCACCATCAGAGTGCCTATTTTTTCTTCTTTTGATTTTGTGACTAAGATAATTGATGTTAGCCTCAGTCATGTTGACACTTTCTTTGATGGTGGAGGATGTTACAAGTTCAACAGCGTGTAGGTAACAGGAAAGAGCATAATCTTTCTAGAACATAAGGCCTTCATTAGATGGGGAGGTAGAGTTCCAATCTATAAGCTCAGGATGGAAAAGTGAAAGAGAAGTGACAGGTTCAAGTGTGTTCATGGTATAATCATCAAAATCATGGACAAGAAATTTGAGACCTAAAGCAATCTCATCCAGAGTTATAGTCAAATTCCTTTGACACCTAGGGACCGTAGTAGACAACATGTTAACATATAGAGAGTTGGACTCATTTGACCTAACACTAGACCCTTCACCTACTTTGAGAAGGTTTTCATATGTGTGAATTGTATCTGTATATCTGTCAAAGGTGGTATAGGACAAGCTATCAAACTCATATTCATGAGAGTCTATTTCATCATTAGGCATCATGTCAAGAACATGGGTGAAATCAACCCTTTGTCCCCAGTTGGGATGAGTTCTACCTAGAAATTCCGCTATGGTCAGATGGGAACCTTTTGACCTAGGTACCTCATTAGTGTTTGTAGCATTAGCTACCTCTTATGTAGTGAGAAGTGACTCTGATTCTTGTTCAAATTGTTCTTTAAAGTGTGGTGGTATGTATAAATCACCCTGATGACCTGGATTTATAGTTTGTGTTTCTTTCCACTCCTCATAGGTTAACAGAGCAAGTGAAGTGAGGTTATCAGAATCGATATCAGCTTCTACTATAATGACACACAGTATAAATTCATCTGGCTCAGCAAAGAATGCTGCCAGATCTGGAGGAATAGGTTAAGGAAAACTATCCTCATCAGAGTTGTCTTTAGATTCTTCGATTTTAGATGTTTCTTTAGGTATTGGTTGTTTATCTTCTCGAGGTACAAACTTGTTTATCCCTAGTTGAAATGTGGGTTTCTTGAAGCCTATACCTATAGAGTCACGTGTTCTGTGACCAATAGCTTCAAGTGGTGCAATCAATCCCTTATGATTCGCACCTATGGGACCATTTCCTTTGTAGCCAAAATTTTGCATAATAGATAGACCTTTGCCATACTGATCAGGTTTTATGTCATAAGGTGGAGTAGTTTTTTTAGAAGTGTCTTCTCCTTTATAGATCCAAGCTTTGATATCTCTATTTTCAGCTTCTTCTTCTAATGGTACTGTGGCTTGTATAAAAGTACCACCATACTTTGTTGGAGGAGGAACCGTAGAAGGTCTAGTGCTCTCAGAAGGTCTCCCAAAAGAATGTGGAGACAGAGGCAGAGATGTAATAGATAGCACAGGTTCAATCTAATATCCTCCCATGTCAGTTTCTTTGAGTGTCAACCTCTTTTCCATTTCTTTTTATTTAGACTCAAGGAGCTCAATAGATTCTTTGTTGGTAGGCACAAAGATGTCAACAAATTTTGTGAGGGCGTTTCAATCATAGTGTGTGTTAGCGGGTATAGTCACTTTAGATCCTTGAAATGGGAACTTAATGCACTGATGGTATGTGGAAGGGACAACCTGCATTTCATGGATCCATGTCCTGCTTAATAGAATATTGTATGCCAAAGGGATGTCCAGCACTTGACAGATAACATCTCATTCAACAGGGCCAATGCTTATTGGCAACACAACTAGCCCCTTAGATTTACATTCTTCTTCATCATAGGCCTTAATAGTAATCTTTTTGTGGGCATCAATACATTCTTCACCATAGTCTAATTCAGTAAGGAAGCTAGCAGAGAAAATATTGAGGACAACGTTGTTATCTATGAGAACACGACGAACACGCTTTGGACCGATCATGACTTCAATGTGCAGAGGGTTATTATGCGGGTGACTCAAAGAATGGTCATCTTCCTTAGAGAAAGACAAGTAATGGGAGGAGGTCAAGTGACCTACCATGCATTGAAACTAGTGAAGATCAAGATCTTTTGGGACATTTACCTTAGTGAGGGCTTTGTCCAGGATTTCCCTATGAGCAGGGGAGATTTTTAGCAGCTCAAAAATAGTGATCTGAGCATTAGTACATTGTAATTGATCAAGAATGTTGTAATTGGAAGCATTAAATGAGGAACCCACTTTCAAATTCTTATTGGTAGAATTGACATTAGGTTTTTTTGCTGGTGGTGTTGATGTAGACATAGAAGGCTCGGGGCCTTTAAGGATGATCTTAGTGCGAGATCTAGTAACAACATTAGCACTGACCTGAGACTATTCTTGTTTGGAAGACTAAGGTGTATACCCTTGCAAGATGAAAGGTGTTTTGGGTTTGGGATTATCTTCCCTTCCCTTGAGAATGATGATATTACAGTATTCAGTATCGACAGGTTCAACCATATTAATGACATTGTCGTTATTGGTGTATGTATAGTTGACCTTAGCATCAGTATTTTTTCCTTTAGATGATTCACCTTTTCCATGAGGAGGAAATGTATCTTTGAAAGCTTGGTGATCAAATTTCTTGTTGTGACCTCCCACAACAATAACTTCACTATTGATGAGATCCTGGATTTTATGCTACAATTTAAGACAAGTAGCCATTTTATGACCTTTGTTTTGGTCAAAATCACAATAAGAAGATTCATTCCACCAAGAGGGTCTTGGTTGTAGATCATAAGGTCATGAATTATCCAGCGGAGTGAGTAAATGGTTGTCAAGGAGATTCTTGTAAACCACCTCAAGAGATTCTCTTAAAGGAGTGAACTCCCACTTGGGTCTAGGAGCCCAAGGTTTAGGTCCAAAAAATTGTGAAGTGCTCGGTTTGGAATCTGCCACAGCCTGTTCAGTGGCTTTGGCTGCTTGCATCATGGTAGTGATATTAAAGGCAGCCTTGGAAGGCTTGTGAGTCACATTGTCTACAGCTCCATCATTCACAACATTTTGGTTCTTGTTGGGAAATTTGAGTTTATCTTTGCTTGAGGAGGAAGATCCTTGTTTATTTTCCTTGTGTAAGGTAAATTCTCCTTTCTTGATCATGAATGTCTCAATTCTCATAGCTTTCTTAATCATGTCATCAAAGGTTAGAGGACCTTGTAGCTGTACTTGATACCCAAAGTTGTGGAGAAGTTTGTTGAGAAACATGTCCAACCTTTCAGATTCGTGTATCTTGCGAGAATATCATGTATAAAGTTGTCTCCATCTTTGGAGAAATGTCAAGAATGATTCCCCATGATTTTATTTCAAGTTGCAAAGATCTCAAATATGAACCGGATGTTGGATGTTGTGAGAATAGTGTTGTAGAAATAAATGGGCAATTTCATCAAAAATTTTAATGCCATTTGATAGCCTAGAGAACCACTCCATAGCTGACCCTCCCAAACTATGTGGGAAAAGACGCATGAGATAGGTTGTGTCATGTATGCACTCCATGGAGAGAGCACCAAACTCTCTCAAATGGTCTTGAGGGTCAGATGTACCCAAGTATTTATCATATTTAGGAAGTTCAACTCCTTTGGGAAAAGGAGGCATGCAAAGATTCTTGTCAAACGGGAAAGGACAGATGCTTTCCAGCGTGAATTGTGTAACAGGTTTGTCTTTCTCTTTGAAGAGTTGAGAGAGTTTCTCTTGCATAGTTTGCATTTTTTTTCACAAGCGGGAGTTTTTAGTTTCTTCCTCTTTCTCAACAAGTGTTTCTACATCATAGTTGGAGGGTAACTTAGCCCCTTGATTGGCTAGTTCAAGAAGGTATTTCTCTTTTTCCTCAGCTAGGAGAATGTCCATCATCCTGCGGAAATATTTATTGGCATGAGCGTTTGCAATCTCTTCCTGGGTTATTTCTATTTCCACATTGTTAGGGGGGTCTTGAGAATGGGACTTACCCCAAGCTTTAAGGAGGTCAGCTCTGCTAGCCTCACTTGATTGGTCATGATCTGCCATCTTGCTAGAATGCAAGGGTTCAATGTGTAAAGACTCAATATAAGAAGGTTGAATGTTTTTAGAATTTGGGTCCTCTTGGAACAAAGGATTTTGAACCTAACTAAAATCCACTGGAAATGACCATTTGATGAAAGGTCGATGTACCAGAGAAGGAGATTGTGATGATTCCTCACTAGATGTAGCTAACAATGGTGTGGAAAGTGTTAGGGATTTTTCTTGTATGAACCACAATGCTTGAAATGTCTATTTGAACCCTGTACCTTCTAATTCTGATTCATAGACAAGAAAAGCCTAATTGCTAAGGACTAGATAAGGTCCTTCTTCATTTTTCAGCTCCACAAATACTCAGGTAGGTTTTACCTCTTGAAATTGCTGTTAACACAGTATTTGTTAATGTGGACACTGATTAGCTATGCATCTTTATTGGATCAACTTATGAATTATCTTGCTGATGATTAAGCATAACCATAAACAAGATATTACCATAAAAATCATAGTTATTAATATAACAATAACCATTGATACAAGGATTCTCATCCTTCTTCCTTTTCTTTATAAGAGGGATAACCTAATGGATCCTCTCTTCAAGGAATCAATAATATGGACAGTGTCCTGCTGACAGAGGTACTCCACAAGTTCAGCTTGTTTGTTCTTAGTAACAAAGTATTTAAATTGATTTGGTTTTGATAAATTGGAATATCCTAGACACAGATAGATAATCAGACTGTTTTTTGAACCAGTGCCTATCCTTTGGGCTGCAGAGTCAATAATAAGAAAATGTATCATAGAAACAAAATACACTGAACTGCCTTACAGTTCTCCTTGAAATCACTTACAACATTTAATTCTTTCCTTGAAAGAAACTTGTAAACAATTAAATGGTTACCTTATAACCAGAGTGTTACCGAATACCTGATAAACTTTAACACAGAAAAGCATACGTACAAAGTAAAGAGACAACAATAGAAAAGAGTAAAATTGCACCGTATATTATTTATGTGATCCAGCTTGTTGTACATGAAATATTACACAGCTTAGAAAGATAGATAGAAATCCAGAAGATCTAAATCCTGTAGTATATTATCTCTTCTTCACAAAATGTTCCAAAAAATCAAACACCCTTAACTATTACCAGTCTTATAATATATATAGATTCTAGACCATCTTGGAATCCCTAAGGATGCAACAAGCTTCGGATGGTCTCAAAACCCTAATCCTAAATATACAAGAGAGACAAAAGAGAGAGAGAAGAAGCGGTGAGATGACTGAGTCAAAAAGGTAAAATTAGATATCTCTTGTTCTTCTCCTGACCTTGCGACTGCAATCTGATTTGTAGATGGTGGTTGGTGTAGTTATGCGAAGTCCTGATAGTTTTTCTCGCCTGCTTACCTACATCTCTTTTTGAAATAACTATCCATCTTGTCTATCAACAGTGTAGTGCCACTTGTTTACTTTACTCTTCGTCCAAAATTTCCTCCTCTACCACTGGCTTCTTTTTCTTTGGTGTATTCATGACTTCCCATGCCTTTACCTCATCATTTGTTGGCCAATTGAAGTCTTGGGTACTTTGTACCTGCACCTTTTGCCTGTCCCATCTTACATCGGTGATGTTTTTGACATCAAGTAAGAACTTGTTGATATATGTCTCAGCTTTGAATGCTTCATCCAATATTAAATTAAAACCATCAATATCAACCTCAGATCCCAAAATAAAATCCTCTTCACTAGGCATTTTGGTGTCAAACTCACCTTTCCAGGCATCTATAGATTCCATCTGGTCATCTTCTCCTTTTAAGGCAGGAATAAACCTATTAAAATCAGATGAAAAGAGACTCAATTTAGCCTCTATTTGGTTCAATTTTCCCTTGAAGAATGAGAGAGCAATGTTTACCCTTTTGATCTCATCTTCTACCTCTGTTACAATTGGAGGAAAGTCTGGCCTTATGTTCTGCAGAGATGACAATTTCTCAA
>MU224912.1:422592-435685 GCA_018584345.1 Thuja plicata | reverse complement strand
TAATGCAAGAATTTTGGCTCCTTCTCCTTAGGGTTTTTTAACTTCTTCTGTGTTGCAATAAAACCCTCGTGCATCTCATCAATTATATGCTGAATATAGTCATAACTGGTGCTTGAATGCACCTCCTGCAAGTCTAAAACCATCATTAAAATACCATGACCTATTCTTTCTGCGTCTCCATCTATCCCCAATACTCTGCAAAGGGCATAGGCATTGTACTTGATATAAAAATGTAGGTCCTTGTAATAATATGGGTATGGTTCAGCCTTAGGACCTAAATGATCCCTCAATTCTTTTGGCATATGCTTCTGTAGCAACTTCTTTGCAACAACAAGCTTGGCACTATACCTCTTTTCTCGCTTCTTTATGTCAATTTTGGTAGACATAGCACTGAATAGGCCAAAGGCTTGCATAAAAGAGTTTCTGTTTAATATCAACAAGGCAGTACCATCATCTCTCTTGATGGTCTTTGTAAGGGCATCATAATGATTTTCCAGGTCAACAAATAGGTCAACATCTAGAAACACATTAGGAACTAATAACCTACCTAGACCACATGTCCAAGGGTTTGAAATAGGGATAGGCTTATCAGAATTTTTATAAAAGTATGTAAAAAGAGAGTAACCTATTGTGCCCGGGGTTGCAACATCTCTGATGTCCTTGAAATCATCTTTGAAAACACCTGCATCAATCTTCCTATTTTGTGTTGAACCTGGCAAAAGCTGGAGAAATTCATCAGAGTAGCTGGGTTTTCCTTTTTGTTCTTCTCCACTGCCTCCACTTGTTGAAGCAACGCTCACAGCCCTACTCATCTTTGCAAGCACCTTGAATTTCTTTCCTTTAACCGATATTGGAACAAATCTAATCTCCAATATCAGATGTTTGCTCTGAGCATAATCCTCTGCAAAATCTCTGCTTACTTTGGATACACTGCAATTGCTCAAAATATCACTTTTCACTGAAAACAATCAACCTGGCTCTGAAAATATGAAAGCACGGTGAAAAATAATGAATGCACAATCATCTGTTTATAGCCATATGATTCAAAGTACATAGCTCATAATTCGGGAATGTCAGTTCTGCCATTAAGTTGCCATGCCGTGAATTTTGAAAAACCTAGCCGTAGTTGCACAAAGTTGACAAGAAATCAAATTTTCAAATATGAATCCTTGGTGCAATCATAAAACATTTAAGACAGCTGACATGTCATTTTCTGATTTGTTCTCTGTCATACATCTCAGCTACCTTTTATGCACAGTAATCAAAATCCGAGCGTCTGATTGGCCGCCGAGTGATTCATCTTGTCATGTCAACCACTTGCCGCTGCTTTCTAGATCTCGTGATCAAGCGACCACGCGACTGTATTTACTCTCTTTGTCATGAGCTCTTATTGTTAACCATGGTTTGATCTCCAGACCTGGCAACAATGCACTTTCTTTACCTTGGCTCACCCAAGTCCATCTGGCGATCAAGCGATAATGGTGAAACTGAAGTCGCGAGGAGTTAGCATTAACTCGTCTTTCTTTCCTAGACTTGGTGACAAGACGTTGCCTTTTACCTTTCATAGTTATCTCCTTGGTCTCTTAATCGCGAGCTACTTTTCTTTTGTCATGATTTACTTGCAACCTCGCGACTGCGCTATCTTTTAGCTCGTCGCATCCCCGCGAGTTACTTTTTCATTTCCTAGAAACATCAGCGAGTGAGCGAAGCCTTTGTATGATTCTTTTATCACTGAGTCACAAAGCTACAGCTCGCTTTTCACTAGACATCGCGACTGCATGAGTTACATCCTCAAATCACTGCACCCACCGAGTCGCACACAATAATCAGCTCGACACAAACAGCTCGCGAGTGCATGATTTACCTTTTACTTCCAGCTCATCGCGCAGTCGGGAAATAATTTAACTTTACCTCAACTTATAGCACATGTCTTTTCTCTGTTTAAAGTGACTTTGCAACATACCCTAATCGCCAAGTCAGGAGAACCTTTTCCCTGGGACACTTTTCTTTCCAGACTTCACGACTGCCACTGGATCATCTAATTCTTTCATCGAACGGTTGTTGTTTAATCGCTTAATATTTCTTCATACCTTTAAGTCATCACCAGACTCCGTGACTGAAGGCAACATACCTTATTCTCATAATTGCTTAATCCCTTTTTCTCTTCTGGTGACCTCCCGACAACCACATATCTTATGACAGATGTCACCTGCTTATTGGTTCACTTGATGCATACTGAAGAGCTGAGTCATTACTTCTATTTTGGCGACATCCTGACTGAGCAATGCCGCAAACATGAAACGGTTAGTCGCATAGTCTGAGCTATTAACCCTTAACTGCCATTTGATCTCGAGACCACATGACTGAAGAAAAACTTAACTGTGGACCATGGGCTGATCTGGCGACAACGCGACATGAAGTAAATCGCGAAGTCTGAGAACATTTATCATAACTGCTGATTCCTCTTGCGATCACCGGACTAACAGTGGGTCCCATTTTTCATAAGGCTTATAACAACAATATCCCATGACTACCCGACTAATAAGATATCGCTAAGTCTCGAGAAGCTGAAGGAATATTTTGTTTTGTAGCGAGACTACGCGACATAAAGGAAAAACAAAGTCGGGAGAGCATATGGAATATTCGTCCCAGGTAGCGCGATGAAGCGACTTAACTTAAAGCACATGTCTTAAGTGATTTGAAAAAGGTAACGATGAAACATAAAGACATAGCATAAGGTTTTCAAATGCTTCGTTTAACACTTGGATACTTAGGGTTTTCAGGGTTTTTTAGCAATTTTGGCAAATTTTAGACATGAACACCTGAAAATTTACAGAGGGAAAGACGAGGAACAAGGTGAACCAGAAAAAATACGAAATACAACCAACAGTGGCTCTGATTGCGGATTGGCTAAACTCAGTTTATGACACAGTACCACAGAATCTCTGGTTGCAGACCAACTTACTCGGAGAAAAACCCTACAGCAGGAAGGGAAATATATACAGAAAATACAAACAAGGGACAGGGAAAGGAGAATATAATACATACTTGCTTGTGCACCGTGGACTTTTACTGAAAGAAAGGCTTCAAAAATTTCCCATGCACAGGCAACTCAAAAAGATCTCCATCCAAATTCTTCAACAAGTATGAGTCTTTGCCAAAATTTTCAACAATAATGAATGGTCCCAGCCACAAAGACTCAAATTTCTTATGCTTCCCTTTATCTTCTGCCCTTGCATTCCACTGGAGAACTAGATCATCAACTTGAAATTTTCTCTCAGTAGCCCTCTTGTCAAAAAGATATTTCATTTTCTGTTGCAGCTTCATATTTTCTTTCTGACTATTTCTCCTCATCTCATCTAATTCATTCAGCTGCATTATTCTGTTTTGCATGTTATCAGAGACATCTAGATGTTCTTCATGAATTTATTGGCAAATAGGCAACAAATTGTTTACAGGCAACCTAGCCTGCAAACCATATACCAGCTCAAAAGGTGATTGACCTGTTGCATTTTTAAGTGTTATTCTATCAGCCCAAAGAGCTAATCTCAATTTTGTGTGCCATGTCCTCTTATTTTCTTTGAGGGTTCTTTTCAATATTTTCAGAAAGCTTTTATTACTAGATTCAGCATGTCCATTCGCCTATGGATGATATGGGGATGAATATGATATGGTGATCCCATACTGCTCACAGAAACTTGTCATTTCTTCTGATCTGAAACTCACAGCATTGTCCATTACCAATTTATTTGGCACACCAAATCTGGTCAGAATGTTTTCTAGCAGGAATTCAATAACCACCTTACTAGTTGCTCTCCTTGTGGGGATTGCCTCAATCCATTTAGTAAAATAATCTGTGGCAACTAAAATCCAACTATGTCCTGCACTAGATTTCTCCTGAAATTCTCCAATAAAATCAATACCCCATATGGCAAAAGGAGCCTCAGTACTTACTGGGTTAAGTAACAGAGCACCTGCAAATTTCAACTTATTTGAGAACCTCTGACATGGTTCACACTTCCTAATATGCACATAAGTATCTTTGAACAAAGTAGGCCAATAATATCCTGCCCTCAAAATCTTATGGGCAGTTGTCTTTGCAGGAAAGTTACCTCCACACTCTCCTTCATGCATCTCTATTAGGACTTTCTCAGCTTGATGCTTGTCAAGGCATAACAAAAGTACACCATTCTTATCTTTCCAGAATAGATCTCCTTGAATCAACACATACCTCTAAGTTTGTAACTTCAAATTTCTCTTCTGGTTATCAGACAGATGATCAAGGCATTTAGCATTTTTGAGAAAAAAGACAATGTCAGCATAATATGGTTGTCTCTCTATACTGGTAATAGCTTTATCATTTGTCTCTGTTTGATTTGTTTGCACAAGATCCAGGTTCTCCTTTGTCATAAGTTTGGCCAAGCCTTGGCCTCTTACCAACTTGGTGATGTTGATTTCCAAATTGAACTCCTGGATTCTTATAATCCACTTACACCTTTTACCAGTAACCTCTGACTGGGTAAGAATATCTTTGACTGCTGAATGTGGAACATAAGCTTGTACCCTGGCACACACCAAGTAAGGCCTGAAAGATTTCACAGCTTTTACCAATGCATAGGCTTTTTTCTCCATTATATCATAGTTAAGTTCTGCAGCCTGCAAGGATTTACTGTAAAATGCTATGGGGTGTTCAAATCCTTGCTCATCTTTCTGAAGCAAAATTGCAGCAATTGTATGGAATGATGCAAATGAAAATAGGGAGAAGGGTTTAGTGTAATCCGAGGATTTCAACACTGGAGTTTCCTGCACTGCCTTCTTTATCCTTTCAAAATCTTGCTGAGCCTCATCATTCCAAATAAACTTAGTAACCTTTTTCAACAATTTCACAATAGGCTTGTCTATTTCAGCAAAGTTAGCAACAAATCTTCTGACAAAATTGATCTTTCCTAAGAAAGATTGCACACCTTTTAAATTTTTAGGAGCAACTACCTTCTGAATTGCTTCTACTCTTTTAGGGTCTATTCTTACCCCTTCTCTGGACACTATATGCCCAAGCAATTTTCCCTCCTTAACTGCAAAGTGGCATTTCTTAGGGTTTAAAGAAACACCATATTCTAAAGCTTTACTAAAAATTTTACCCAAATGATCACAATGATCATTAGCCTTCTTAGAATATGCAGTTAAGTCATCCTGATACACAACCATGAATAAATCAATAAACTCTTTGAAAGCAACATCCATGGCTCTTTGAAAAGTTGCACCTGCATTTATCAGACCAAAAGGCATTCTGATATAGACATATGTTCCCCAAGGAGTAGTAAATGCAGTCTTGTATTGTTCTGACTCCTTGACAAGAACCTGGTTGTAACCTGAAAAGCCATCCATCATTGATAGTAATTCACAACCAATTACCTTGTGCAACATTGCTTCCATGTTAGGTAGTGAATAATTATCCTTTAGCGAAGCAATATTTAGATTCCTGAAATCAACACACAATTTAATGTCACCATTCTTTTTCCTGACTGGCACTAAATTAGATACCCATGTTGAATGCCTAATAGGTTGAATTATCCCAGCATCCTTAAGCTTCATCAATTCCTGCTGCATTTTGGGAGCCAACAAGGGGTTGATGGGTCTTTGCTTTTGTCTACATGGTTTGACATCTGATTTCAGAGGAATTTCATGTTGGAAGAGGTCCTCCCTATATGCCTTCAAGTCCTCATATGACCAAGAAAAAACATGCTTGTACTTTCTCAGCAACTTGATAAGGTTTATCCTTACATGAGAGTCGAGACCTTTTCCAATGTAAACTATTTGAGGACTGTTCTCTGATCCTAAATTCACTTCCTCCAAATCCTCAACATTAGCATTGCTTATCTTGGCTGAATCACTTTGTTTACTAACAAACAATGCCTCTAGTTCAACTAATCTCCTAGGAATCTGATTAGAACTCAGTTGTACAACTTCATTTCCAAAGATGTAGTCTTTTCCATTATCTGATTCCAATAAAGAACTGCAATCTATACTCTGATTTTCATATTGATCTAAATATTGCATGAACCTTAGGATATCTTGATCATCTTGAAATACTTGCCAGTTATATATATTGTCTGGAATAACTGGTCTTGTCTTAACCTCAAGGATTGATAGTCTTTGTAGGGTCAAATCATCATTTTTTAAAGCAACATTTGCTAAAAAATTAGCCATTATATTCTTTGACCTTTCCAACCAAGTTATATTGAAAGCATCAAACATCTCAAGTTGATCCCAAATAGCATGCTTGTACATTTTTAGTCTATCATTTTTCACAGCATACTTGGATCGGACTTGTGCTACCACTAACTCAGAGTCACCATATACTCTTAAGCATTTTATACCATGTTTGATAGCCATTTCAAGTCCTAAAAATAGGGCCTCATATTTTGCAGTGTTATTAGTACACTGAAAAGCCAGCAGAAATGAGTATTTGAAAGTTGTACCTGATGGAGATATCAATAATACTCCTGCTCCTGATCCTTCTTTTGAGCAAGCACCATCAAAATACATTTTCCAAATCCCATCCTCTTGTAAGATTAATCCTTTACTTAAATAATCAGCTCCTTTCTCTTGAGAATAAGGTTCTTCCTTTTGCATCCTGAAATTGTCCATATCTATGTCAATACAACAGTTCACATGAGTATCCTCATATTTCTCTATCATATGGGGAGTTCGGCTCTCCCTTAAAACATTGACATTTTCACTTGCAATATTGAAAGTAGCAAATGATAAATCATTATGTATACTTCCACCCATTGAAGCACTCCATTTTCTTGATAACAACATCCCATAATGAGGTGGTATATCAACCACAAGAACATTCATTGTCATTACAACATCAGGGCAAAGTGCCAGTCTATAAGGCATGGCCTCAATAGTACCAATAACAGGGACTTCTCTGGAATCCATAGCTCTACACCTACCATGAGGTGTATCAACTTCTAGCCCCATTTCCTTCATGATTTCAACTAGCATGACTGTATTAGAAGCTCCTGAATCAATCATGCAATTTTTGAGCATTTTATCATTTATTATCAATGACAGAAAAAATGGATCCACCACCTTTGGGGCAGAATTAGCATTTAGAAATATTTGAGGAATCTCAGATGTTAACATCTCATCCTCATTTCCCTTGATAGGTGGTATCACGGCTACATCCACTGAATCTTGGACTTTGATTACAGGTACACTTTCAAGTAATGACATCACCTTTTCTTTATGTTCTTTGATCCTCATCATTTCCAGAAAAGGTACCTTAACTGTCATTTGAGACAAACATTGACCCATGTCAATCGGAGTATAACAAACATCTAAAAGTTTTGTCTTTTCAATGATATCATCATTGTCCTCATTATGTTTCTTTTGGAATGACTCTTTCAACCTTTTGTTGTCTGTCCTTTGAATAGGGACAACATTTTCCTGACCTTTTTCATTTTCATCTTGTGCAACATCTGACTGCACAGTTTTTGTGATAACCTTGACCTTATGTTTATTTATATCTTTTCTAGGTTCTTCTTTTTTCTACACACACTGAGGGCCTGGTTTATTTTCCTTTATGAAAACACCAGAGGGCTGACTACCAGTTCCACCTACCACTCTGTTTCTTAAATGGTAGTTGCTTCTAGCTTTACTCACTAACTCAACAGTGATTCTAGCCTTTTCTTCATCTGAAGATTTTCTCAAGAGTGGAACATCTTGATCATTTTGAGCATAGCATCTGATATTATCATCAGCCTCATCAACCTCACTGTCAGACAAAACCTGTTGATGATGATCCGCAACCCTCATTTGTGAAACATAAGAGTCATGATTTTCCTCTTCACTTGAATCAGTATCATGGCATGAATAAGCATTAGTCATGCTATGGTCATACTGTTCCCCTTCATCATTTTCTTGTTCCTCATTTTCTTTTAGATCTAGGGAAATAACACAAAAGTCAGGGTTATGAGGAGCATCACAAGCCTCACACCAAGTCTCTTCATTGCAGAAGTGGACCGAATTTCTATGCAGAGGGTCTGGTGTTTTGTTATCTGTTCTTTCTTTCTTTGGTGCACTGACAGGTTTTCCATCTTTGAACTGAGTCCCATATGGTTGATTTTTCATTCTATTCTGGGGATTATAATTATTATTATACAGAGGTTTATTGTTCTGAGGAGCTCTATATTCCTTATTTTCAGGTTCTTTCAGATTTCTCTTACTAAACCTGGGATCATCTCTCCTATTCAACTTTCCTGACACTCTTCTATTCATCTCAATGTTGACTACTATCTTGTAAGCATCAGTAAGTGTCCTAGGGTTTTTATCTCTTAGAGCATATCCCATTTTAGAGTCATAAGCATTTAAATAAGTTGTTAGACAGATTTATTCATCTAGCTTTATCTTTTGAAACAATTTATGCATAGCCCTTTGGAACCTTATGTTAAATTCTGTAACCTCTTCATTATAATTATTCTTAATATTATTGAACTCATTCAATAAAAAACCTTTATTTGTTTTATCACCGTACTGATCTTTGAACAATTCAATCAGTTTGTCCATAGAAACAACAGAGCCATTAGCCAAGCTCCTAAACCATTCTCTTGCATCTTCAACGAGGGACTGAACAAATAGTTTCATTAATACATCTTCATGGGTGATATTTAAGTCATAAACAAAGTCAATGTACTTTCTTAAGTGTGCTTCATAGGAAATCACATTATTGCCAGCAAACTTTGGGAGCTTTTCTCCTATGTCACCCACATCTTTAGGAAAGGCATTAGGGTATCCAGGGATACCCACAAAGTCAAACTATTTGTACCTTTCACTATGTAGAGGTTTCCTCTGAAAACTATCATCTTCTTTATCCTTAGTAGTTTTTCCTCTTGAAGATGTGTTATTCTCTGGTCCAGAAAAAGAATATTTCAAAGATTGTAAAAAATCAATCTTCTTCTTCATTTCTATAGTAGCAGCCTCCATTTGGGCCTTTTCTAGCATTTTTTCCATAGTTTCTTTTTCTATTCTAAGATTTTCTAACTCAATTTCCAATTTGGACATTTGCTCATCTATAGGCTTCTGAAATTGTTGCTCTTGATCTTTATGTTCACCCATCTTCTTTTTACCCTTATCTATTTGTAAAGTAGAAGCCTTTTGAGTGACTGGTATTTCTTTATTTTTATGAGATTTATCTGTTTCTTTTGTAGCCTGGTTTTTAGGATGTCTTTTCCTATCGTTATCAAGATCCTTGTGATCATTCTTTTTCTTTCTTATCTCTCTTTCCTTTTTCACTTGTTGGACTAAAGCCAGCTGCTTTAAAATAAATTTCTCTTCATTATCCAACATATCAGAAGGGTCATCTTCTGAGTCTAAAGTGGGTGTAGTAATTTCTTCTCTTTCATTTGAAGTGGAATTTATTGTTGGAGTGTCCAATACTCTTTCAGCAGCCTCCTCATAATCTGAAGTATTTCCATCATAAGAGTGCTGAACAGTATTTCTATCACTTCTGACATTTGTTTCCTCACCTTTTAAAGGAGTCTCCTCCATATCAACCTGTTTTTTCTTTTTTCTCCAAGAGGCTCCAACTCTTTAGGTTGATGGGATCCCTTCATTCAATACCCTCTCAGGGTTAGCTCTTGTTTTTGACCTAGTATTCATTCTGTAAGACATTTAATAATTTTTTACACTAATCTTAGAGATTTTCTTTTCAGAGTCGCCACCCAATAAATTGGGATGAATGAATAACTATGAAGGGTTAATATAACAACCACAACTGGGTTTTGTAATGCTTAAAGAGTGATCTTTTTCTTTCTTAATCCCTAGTAGAGTCACCACTTTGTTGGGGATTTTTCTTGTATGAACCACAATGCTTGAAATGTCTATTTGAACCCTGTACCTTCTAATTCTGATTCATAGACAAGAAAAGCCTAATTTCTAAGGACTGGATAAGGTCCTTCTTCATTTTTGAGCTCCACAAATACTCAGGCAGGTTTTACCTCTTAAAATTGCTGTTAACACAGTATTTGTTAATGTGAACACTGATTAGCTATGTATCTTTACTGGATCAACTTATGAATTATCTTGCTGATGATCAAGCATAACCATAAACAAGATATTACCATACAAATCATAGTTATTAATATAACAATAACTAGTGATACAAGGATTCTCATCCTTCTTCCTTTTCTTTATAGGAGGGATAACCTAATGGATCCTCTCTTCAAGGAATCAATAATATGGACAGTGTCCTGCTGACAGAGGTCCTCCACAAGTTCATCTTCTCCTTTTAAGGCAGGAATAAACCTATTAAAATCAGATGAAAAGAGACTCAATTTAGCCTCTATTTGGTTCAATTTTTCCTTGAAGAATGAGAGAGCAATGTTTACCCTTTTGATCTCATCTTCTACCTCTGTTACAATTGGAGGAAAGTCTGGCCTTATGTTCTACAGAGATGACAATTTCTCAAATAAAGTTTCCCTGGCAGACCACTTTGTGAAGTATGGGTTCAAAATTAGAAGGTACCTTAGTACCTCAGCATGCAATATAGGCAATTTATTATAAGTGTTAATTACAACATCAGCCTTTTCTTTGAGGATCTCAATCCTATGTTGTAATATACCTCTTAATGCTTTCAATGCTATAACATTTCCCTTTTCTTCATCCACCTTTTGTTCCACAGCCTCTTCTGACCTAGGCTTATCTTCAATCTGTATAGGTGGTGGTTGTGCTGGCACATACACAACCTCAAGCTTTGTCTTTAATTCCTCCAACAATTTGTTTATCAATTCATTCCGTTAGTATAGTTTTATATGGCACATGTCTCTATCTTTAGACAGTGCACTTGTTTCCTCCAGCAGAGTAGTATATCTTTCAGACAACTGCTTTGTCTTGTCCTCATTTAAATGAGCCCAGTGTGTCATAATTTGAGAAATCTCCAGGTCCCCTGTGTTCTATACTAACCACACCATCTGGTTCCCACCATATTCTCTTGAATGTTTACTAATTGGGGCTTTTGCTCTTTAGGGCTCAGATTCCACATGGCAAAGGCTTGTGACTTTGGGTTATACCCAAATCCTTTGATCATTTCTCCCACTTGAACTTCGCTAACCATTTTAAGGTCAGGATGCCTTCTGATCTGATCTATGATGAATGCAGATGCCAAATCCCAGCCTTCTGCCAATAAAATTCCCCTTCCTAATACCATTTTCCTGGCATCCTCAGGAGAAATGTCTTCAACCTCAGGATCATAACTTTGTAGGGCCACAAGAGATTCATTAGTAATTGTCTCTTTCCCATCCACAAGTAATTGGGCCTTTAGCTTCTCTACCTTGTGCCACCTGAGGAAATCTTTAAATTCCTCTGTCTTCACAAAATTGTCATCATCCAGGAACTTCTGCTGTCTAAGCAATCTCTCATCCACACATGTGCTCAGAGGGATCTCTACCTCATCTTCTAGATTAGGCAATTGCTTCTTGCCTTGTCTGATTGCTTTTTTCAGGTTATGATCATATAACCTGGTGCCAGGTATCAAGGCCTTAACCTTGTCCTTTTTCTTACTCTGCCCTTCAACTGAAGGTTGGCCTAATTCCAACTTTTGCCTCTTTGTTGCAGGCTCTTCCAAATCATCAGGCTGTGTTGCAACTGTTAAATCTATAATATGTTGTTCTGCTCCCTACAACTGTGTGACCTCATCCATTTCTTGCTCTGGTGCTTGTTGGTGTGGAGGTGACATGTAAGGACGTGCATAGTCACTATCATTACCACTCTCGTACTCTGACTCTGAATGCTCTGGAGATTGAGCACCTTTCTTACAAAGGACTGTATCTAACTGATCTAACAACACATAGTAGTTTTCAATCATAGCTTTGATCCTGTCAAAATACATGAGGTCAGGGTAAAAACCCCCAAAGGATAAACCATTCCTCCTTATTTGAGTCTGCAACTTCAGCAGCTCCTGAATTCTCAATATTTTCATGTGGATGTCATCTTCATCCAAGTTATTTCTGGTTGCATCCTCCTCTATGCATTCACAATGTACATTAGTATTAGGGATAGTAGGAGTGTAGAGCTTCCTTACCCCTACCATGAAGCCTTCTGGGTCAATGTATCTGTAAGGGGCTGCCCCCATTATGAACTTTCCCAACCATTGACCCACTTCATCTATGGCGTTCTTACCAATTGTAAATTTTGCAATACTAAACTGCCTAGGGGTTATAGTCCCCTTCTTATGAGGTGCAAAGTGCTCATTGTCAGTTAACATCAGTTGCCAGATAAATTCCATAGAAGCAACTCTCATAGGCACATTATAAGGCAAAATATGGGGTGGGTGAATACACCCAAATACTCTGATTATGGTGAAGTTCTCCTCCAAGAAGAAGTCACCCCAATTGTGGTTTCCAGGCCAATTTTCTAAATACTCACAAGGCCTAAGCAATTGTATGACCTTTAAAGGAATTCTGGTCTTGCTTTTTCCCAGACTTTTTATAATTTGATACACAATCCAATTTTGGAAGGCACAGAAGTCACAATCCCTGGAAGTATAGTTCCAAACCCTAACCCAGAATTGGATAGGATTTGGTTGTGCCTAAAAGAATCTCTAAGGGGATAGGTTGTGGGATCCATGATTGTGAAATTGAAGTACAAGAGAAGGTGCATTAACACTGAATAATGCAAGAATTTTGGCTCCTTCTCCTTAGGGTTTTTTAACTTCTTCTGTGTTGCAATAAAACCCTCGTGCATCTCATCAATTATATGCTGAATATAGTCATAACTGGTGCTTGAATGCACCTCCTACAAGTCTAAAACCATCATTAAAATACCATGACCTATTCTTTCTGCGTCTCCATCTATCCCCAATACTCTGCAAAGGGCATAAGCATTGTACTTGATATAAAAATGTAGGTCCTTGTAATAATATGGGTATGGTTCAGCCTTAGGACCTAAATGATCCCTCAATTATTTTGGCATATGCTTCTGTAGCAACTTCTTTGCAACACCAGGCTTGGCACTATACCTCTTTTCTTGCTTCTTTATGTCAATTTTGGTAGACATAGCACTGAATAGGCCAAAGGCTTGCATAAAAGAG